>PVKC010048294.1:0-10917 GCA_004027635.1 Crocidura indochinensis | reverse complement strand
CACAGAAAACCACCATAATCATGTGAATGAATGAGAGAACTGGAAAACCTGTCTGGAGTACAGGTGTGGGTGGGGTGGGAGGGAGGGGGACTTGGGACATTGGGGGTGGGAATGTTGCACTGTTGAAGGGGGTGTTCTTCACATGACCGAAATCACAAACACATATGTAATCAAAACGCTTAAATTAAAAAAAAAGGGGAAAAAAAAGAAGGAAAAAAAAAATAAGGCCTCCCAATTCTTACCACAGGCTGTGTTCCTCACACAGACTGTATAGAAAAAGGAGGTACGGTAAACGCACCCTATATACACTTCAACCCAGATCCTTGCCTGGTCTGGATTGGAAATTGGGGACAAAAAAAAATGTGTGATTAGGTCCAGGGTTAAAGTACAGAGGGTAAGGCATTTGCCTTGCAAATGGTGCATTAGGGTTTTCAAATGGTACCTGAACACCACCAGAAGTAATTCCTGAGCATCACTGGATGTATCCCCCAAAACAAACTGAAAGTATAATTGTAAAGAAAATTTTTTGTTTAAGATTTATATTTTGAAACATTTTATATTGGTAACCATAGACTATAAATATAAACACCATGTAAGTTATCGGTAACAAAATTATCTTGGGCTCTAATTGATCTTACTGAATATACTCAGGACTCCAAGTTCAGGATAAGCATATTTCATAATTAGCCAGAGACTATAAGTTTGAGTATAATATTGGAGATATTAACATTTTTCTCTTTCAAAAATCAAGTAGACAAAACATTAATTCTAATAGTGTTATTTTATATTCGAGATATTATTGTAGTTTCATTAGGGGATCAACTACCTTTAAATTTTATCAATATTTCTTATGTTAAGGGGTATTGAATTACCAACCACCCCTATACTAAAGCATCAGTATCCCTCTGCCCAGGCCTTTCTCAGTCTATTCCCCTCACAACCTATTAAACTCAATTTAGTCTAAGGGATTATTTCATTGGACTTTTGTCTTTTCCCTTATTTCATTTTCATATATAAGTGAAATAATTTGGTGTCTGCTTACTTCCTTCTTCTGTATGGTTCTTAGCATGATTCATTCCACATTGACCATGATAATAGAGGGAAAGGCATAATTTCTTCTTTACTAGTATCTGAGTATTCCATTCTCTGTATGTGTATTTATACATCATTTATACATCATATCAATATTATCCATTCATTGGTAGTTGGGTACATGGGTTATTTTTTAGATCTTGACATTTGTAATTGCTGATATGAAATCTAAGTTTCTTGCAATTAATTTTAGAACCAAGAATAGATGCCTATTTTATTTTTGATATATTTATACATATCATATACATTATTGCTTTGTTTATTTGGTATTGTGTATTTTGCCAGACATTTTGGGAAAATATGCTCTTTGAGATTATATAATCTTAACAATAAAACTTATTTGTGATTTTTGATATTTAATTATCTAAATATTAATGTATAAAACATATGACTTCCTAATAAACTATATCACTTCTACTTTTCATAAAGTTAAAGAGAAGAATGCATTTTCCACCTTCCATAATAAATCACCCTTCTGATTCTGTCTTGGAAAGGTCCAATAATTTTTTTTGAAAAAAAAAATAAAAGAAGAAGCAGTCTTTGATGTGTCATATGTGTTTTCCCTTTTGAACTTGGATCAACAGCCATGGTGATAAAATCTCATTCTTTCATTTTGTTCCCTGCTACATTAGAAAAGATAGAAATGAAAGAGGTTGAAAAAAATAAATGATCATGCAAAAGTCTTACCCACCCAGGCTGGAGAGACAGCTATGGGTCTGGATTGTGCACCTTACATGCAAGGGACCTGAGTCCAGTAACTTGTTACTACATGGGTGCCCCTAGGCAACACCACTGGGATTGACTTAGGGCATCTGAATCAATTCCTCCAGCTGAGCCCAACCAAGCCTGAACTTCCCAATAAGTTTATCAGTACTTACTGAGACTGTCCCCATTGCTCCCTGACTTTTTGGAGTCCTCGCCCTTGCCCCCAACCCCTATAATATTCTAGCTAAGACTTTAAAGTTGTCTTGACTTTCTTTAGGATGAGTTTTGTGAGTGAATAATTACATAAATGGAAACCACAATATCAAAACCAAAAATGATTCTTACACCTTCTTCAAAATGGGTCTGTGTGATCTTATTAACTCAGAAGATACTCTACAGAGGATGCCCTTGTGTGCTCACCGAAAGGCTTAGTTCAGGTATTTACAACCATTTTTGTTCCATATAACTGTGGCAGCCTGATGAACCCAATGGAATATGCGACATATGTAGTGGGGTACAATGGGGCAGGAAAGATTGGGACCACATTCAGCAGTTCTCAGGGTTTATTTCATGGTTGGGTTCAAGGGACCATAAGTGGTGCCAGGGATTCAAACTAAGGTCAAACCAAGGTCTTCAGGACAGAAGCACTTTAACCTCTGTACTACCTCTCTGGACCCTGGTTAACTTTTAAATTTTGGTAATTATAAACGCACATGGAATTACTAAAACATAGTCTGTTCATTTTTTATTCAACTTTCCTTAATAGTGACATCTTATACATCTAAAGCACATTTAAAACAAGGAAGTTAACATTGTAACAGTATTTCATTTTAGAACTTATTTGATTGTCAAAGATTTTAGACATAATCATTCATGAATGTGTATGTTTCTCTATATGTCATGTTATTAAGCATTGTTGATATTATTGCCTGTAAATTTGTCTCATACTTGATCATCTTAGGTCTAAATTTGTCATGAAACTACATAATATATTCATAGAATTACTGCTTAATTTTTTTTAACTTTATAGAATACTCACACTAATTTCTGATGAAGAATAATGAAAGTGTAAGGAAGTATGTGAACAGCTATTCAGTAAATGTATACTATGCTCAATGATGCTTTGAACTTACAACTGGATCTGCATTCAGAAATCACTTCTAGTGGGACTCAGGAAGCCATATGGCATTATTGAATGAGAACCATGTACAAGCAACCATCCTACCTGCTGTACTATTTTTCCTGCCCTTCAGCCCATTTGTATTTATGGAGCTCTTGATAGGTCCACAGGTTGTTTTTATTTTGTTAGGAATTGGGAGATTAAACCTTCTTCTCCCAAATTAAAGGAAAATGTAATGATCATTGCAAAAACCATTAAAAATAACTCACCATTAAAGGAGAGGGATGATCATAGATTTGCTATACTTATTATTTAATCTTTGTGAATGATATTTAATAGCAAATATGTCAGATAAAGTTGTTTTGACTGAAGACATGACTATAATGACTAACTTTGGCTTTCCAATGTGCAATTGATCACTTGACCTCTTAGTTTTAGCACTTACAGCTGCCTGAGGAGGAAGCCAGGTGCTCTACAAATATGATGGACATAAAATAATTTTTCTCATGGTGTTTGAGAGGTGTTAGCAAAACTATAAAATGACATTTTTTGGATTCCATCTACCTTTAAAGTGTGCCACTTTCAACCAGCTCTAGTTTTCATTTTTTGTTCCCACATTCAAATATTCTACTGCTTTAGTCCATTAATAAGTTTACTTTAAACATAAACTTTGTACATATTAGTATTGATCTTGCTAAGTATTTCCCAAATCAATTGCCACAAAATGTTAGCAAGACAATTTGGAAAATATTTCTCCTCAGTCTTTATTCTCTAACATAAGAACATTCCTATGTTACATATTTATTCCACTGCAACCTTTTAGAGACGCAAGTTGATAAACATATTTATTTAGGTCTACATGCAGTTAATTTGATTGTTTTAAACATCTTAAGTTTTCTGGAAGGCTTGTCTTGAAAGAGTAGACTTAACTTTCTGTACTTGGTATTTTATGTAATACAACTTAAAGAATTGTGATTAGATTAGTGTTAACTTTCCTCCTATTATAATAGAGATTTTGTTGGCTGACAATCTGTATTATTCTGTCATCTTTATTTATACATATTTATGTATCCAAGAGATGCATACACATCATCATGATATCACTATTCTGATATTTTTTAATTGTCCAGCTTGTATATTTTCCTGCCTGAGTAATAATGGAAACAGATAAATTAGGTATTTTCATAATAATAATCATTAATATCTTTCTTAGCATCCATCTACCTCGCATTGTCATACAATATTGATGACATGCTTTATTTGGGACTGAGCTTTCTCTTCTACATTAGAAATGATGCTTCTGGGTTTTCTATTTAATAGGTGGGTCTGACATCTATCAGAGCAGCATTCTAACAACACCTCAATTGTTTGTATAAAAGTTTTTCTACCTATTTTTTATTTATCCATACAACTATACACTTCTTATGAAAATTTGACTTTCTGGCCTCTACATGTCATGAAAGAAAGGATCATACTCATTATGATAAGCAAAGGGTACACTAGTGTCACATATGCTTGAACTGTTAGAAATTGTGCTGATAAGCTGCTCCGTCTTTCATTATTTGCTCAGTTTCCCACCCTCAGAGCTACACAGGGTAGGTATTCTTGTACTTTTCAGTATTTTTTTGAGGAATCTACAGATATAATGATTCACAGAGCATACCTGGAACTAGTAATTTCTTCTGTGCTGAGGACAAGAAATTTCTTCTGTACTCTCTTTATAATGACCCATCCTATTCAATGAAACAATTGTGCTTTAAAAATGAATGTCAACTTTCTAAAGTGGTCAATCCATTTCAAAATATATACTCTATAGTTCCAATGTAGTTCCAGTGGGTCATAGGTATTTTTGGTTTGTTTCCAGATTATTTATTTCTCTAAATTCTTAAATTCTCTACTCTTTGCCACTACATTTTTCTCCTTCAATCTCTTTATACTTAGGTTAGTTTCTTTTCAACGCTAGCTGGCACTTTGAATCTCAGGGCTTCTCCCAGATGATTATTTCTCACATATTTAAAATTCACTTTCTTCATAAAATCCATTTCAATCACTTTCAACATTGATGTTGGTATTATTGTTATTGGTGTTTATTTGTTTTGGGATCACAATAGTGGTGCTTAAGACTTTCTGCTGTTCTGCACTTGGGGATAATTCCAGGCTGGCTTAGAAGACCTTATGGGATGCTGAGAATTGAACTTGGATTGGCTGCATGCAAAGATAAATTTCTACCCACTATATTTCTAGCCATTTCAAAACTATTACTCCCTCCCTACTTCAAATTTGCCTATATTTACTTCCATCCATTATATTAATTGTCTTTAACACACTGTGATTTATCAGTTGATGTTTTTCTACCTACTTTTTTATCTTATCCATACAACTATACACTTCTTATGTAGACTGCTTCCCATGAATTAAGACAGTTTCCTCTATGGGGAAAATTCTGGTCTCTTTAGTTTTCTGATGTCTCTTCAGTATCTCATGGGAGGGGGTGTCAGTAAATATCAGTTGAATTAATGAACACACAGCCTGCCAGACTATACATGTACTGATGCCATCTTTCCTGAGAGCCAGGCTCTGGAAATTGTTCTATTTTTCCCTAAATTGGAAGGTTAATAACCTGCCCCAAACTGCCCTTCAAAGGAGAACTTGGCAGAGCAACAAGCTTCCATGTGCAGCTGGAGAGAAATTCAATTTTAAAATCCACCATATTCTGTAATAGAATATAGCTTGATAAAAGGTTTTGAAAATATTTTAAAAGCTTTCTGGTCAGCATTACTTTTATCAAGAGATATATCTCTATGCTATGGGTCTTCTTTTCAGCTTTGAAATTTAAAATCCCTCCAGGCCCAATCAGAGGAAAACAGGATCTGAACACTGTTTCTCTTTAAGATAGACTGAGAAGGTGATAGAAATATTCACTTGTAGCATTCTAATAATCTTTTCACTTCGAGAAAAATGCAAATGATTTCCTTAATTCATGAGACTAGTTAAGAAATATTAGCAAATATTCAATATCCTCCAATTAGATATATATGTACAGAAGCCTTTTGCTTCTTGTGTGTGCTTGCCTTTGCAACTCTATTTTTTCAGTACTTTAGTATTTGTTTCAAAAGGTGGCTGTTTAAATTTTAATTACCTTTTCCTAAAAAAAACCAAATGACTTCTGTTCATAGAATATTCACACCCTTTATAAACATCACTCAATAGTCTCCGAACCATCAAAGAATGGAATTTTCCATCTTCCAGACAGTCTTTACTTTAAAATATATGGAAATATTTTAAGGACCTCTTGCTGCTGCTTTTAAGAACTGAATGAGAGAGAAAAAATGACCATTAGATGTGAATCTAAGAGACAAATTTCTCAAGGTCTTTCTTGCCTCTTCCATCAGTTTACACCTTAAAATGTTAGCTAGATATCCTTTGATTAGTATAAAAATGTCCATTTTTGTCTTTTATAATTTCTGAGTCTAACGTTTATGTTTATTTGATATTAATTTATCCACTCCAGCTTTTTTAAGCAAGATGTTTGCTTGCCTGATTTTCCTCCAGCCTTTGACTTTGAGTCTAAGTTTGTTCTGACTATTAAAATATGGTTTATGTAGGCAGCAAAATGTTATATTAATCTTTTTAATCAAATTTGCTTCTCTATGTCTCTTAACAGGTACATTTACTCCATTGACATTGAGAAAATAATAGTCATGGGATTTAGTTTAATCTTTAGGTAGAAGTTTGGTGTCTGTTGATTTGTATTGTCTTAAAGTGGAACTCTTAGTTTTACTTTTAAAGCTGGTTTTGAGTTTCTGAGCTGATAATTATCTGTGAAGCTATATATACTTCCTTCAAACCTGAAAATGAGTCTGTCTGGGTGCAATATTCTAGGTGAAGCATTCATTTTGTTGAGTTTTGTGTCTATATACCACCACTGACTTCAGGCCTTCAGGGTTTCTTGTAACAAGTCTGCTGTAAATTTTAAGGATATCCTTTGAATGTATTTTCCCCTTTTGATCTTGCTGCTTTCAGTATTATATCTTTATCTGTTGATATTCATCATTGTGACCAGGGTATGTTTTGGGGGACTTTTCTTCAGGTTTCTTTTAGCTAATACTCTTCAGGCATGAAGAACTTGGTTGCATGTAGTCTCTGGTTCTGGTAGTTTCTGTGTAATGGTATCCTTGACTGTTGATTCTTCTTAGAGATTATATTCCTGGGTCTCTGGTACTCCAATGATTTTTATGTTATTTCTCTTGAGTTTATCAAAGACTTTTATTTTATTTGTTTACATTCTTTGAGTAATTATTATTGTCTGCTTATTTGCTTTAATCTCTTCTGTTGTATGGAGTTGTTAGACATCTCATCTTCCAGCTCACTGATTCTGTCCTCAGCTGTAGTTACTCTATTGAAGAGGCTTTCCATTGAGATTTTTATTTCATCTACCAAGTTTTTCAGACCTGTTATTTCAGTTTGGAGTTTTTTGATTTCTATCTTTGTGGTCAGTTCAGCTTGATCTATCTCTCCTTGAGGTCTGTGAACACCTTCCATATTTCTACTTTAAAGTCCTTATTGATGGGAATGTTGCACTGGTGATGGGGGTGTCCTCTTATATGATTAAAACATAACCACAATCATGTTTGTAAGCAAGGTGTTTAAATAAAAAGTATTATTTAGAAATACTTATTCTAATTACAATGGTACATATTTGGATCATTTGGAATGGGTGAATTTCACATCAGTTTCCTAATTAAAATGAATCACAATTATCAGTAGTCTGTGTAAATTCCAACTGAGAAGCAGATCATTGATAAGGCAGCAATAAGGTTTTCACTGTACAAAGTAGTAAGGAGAAATCTGACAGTACTTATTGATCATTAAATCCAGAATCTAAGAGAAAAATAAGTAAATGTAGCTTAACATTTTTAGAAGTTAGTTTTCTTTAAGTTTCACTTAGCATGGCCTCCTTCAATCTCATCTATGTTGCAATAAAGACAAACGCTTCTTTTCTGATGGTTCTATTATATTCCATTGTGTAGATAAAACTTTCATTCTTTATTTGCTTTGTCATCTTTACTTGCTTTGTCAATGGCTTTGGGATTGTTTGTAAATACTTGAGATATGCATTTATTTTAAAATGAATAACGCGTGTTCCTTGAAAGAAGTATATTGGGGATATAGTAAAACCAGGCAAGTAAAAAGACAAAACCAAGTAATAATTAAAAACAAACAAAACAAAAAATAGCCCCTTTGAATTCTTTCCATATAGCTGAGATTGCCAGCATGAGATGGGGTAGAGAAGAAAGTATGGATGAGTTAATGTACTCTGTTGCAGGGATGCTGGCAATTTAGTACTTGTGCACCATGGCAACATTATAGAGGTATGAAATTGTACCTCTAAAAACATACGTGTGTACATGAACTTTAACTCAATAAAAAATAAAATAGCATCTGAATTAAAAAATGTTTAGAGTGGTTTTTTGCATATTAGGGTTGTTTTGGGAAAAAAACAGTCAATGAAAGGAGTAAGATGATGAGTGAAGGCCAGTTTAAAAGTCATGAGTTTCTTGATTGGTTATTTGATTGTTTCTGTTTTATGTACACACTCTCTCTTACTCTCTCTATGACATACAATCATTTTTTATTAAATTTAATGTCATTGGGGTTATAACAAGATGTACTGCCAACTTGGTTCTCAGGGGCTAGTTCTGGTGGTTATCGGGAGACAAGAACTCAACCCAAAGCCCACAGATGCAAGGCAAAATCTCTTCTAATGAGTCACACCTGAAGCCCCAAAATTGAGTATTTCACAATTAAATTTGAAATATATACTAGGCATAACTTTCCAGATAAGTGTGTTGGAAAAAGGTATATGCTTTGAATTGGAGATAAAACTATTGATGAAAAGTAAGAATACTATAGACAAAGAAAATCAATTAGTACTATGGGAACAAAACAGAGAGAATAAGTTAAAATCTACAATATTTGTTAAATTACATGATATATTATAGGATGAACTTGGGCTTAATATAGTTCCATCATAACCTATAGGAGTAAAGACAGGAAAACCGAGGTACAAGAATGTTAAAAACTATAATGTGGTCATTTTATTATTCTATCTATACCCCTTGCTTTTATCATGACACCCAATTGTCTTCTCAGTAAGGAAGTAATCATGCCAGGAATCGTGCCAGGAATCATGCCAGTAATACAGCCAGGAATAAAATGAGAAGTAAAAATAGAAAAAAAAGATTGCTACAAATATTGGTAACTCTTACTTCCTATATGGAAATATATATTGGGTGGGAATCTGTATTCCACAAGGAATAAAGATGAGTTATTTCAGCGTTTTCCTTAGTCATGGATCTATTGAATAAAATCTGAATTTCAAATAAAATAACCTGTATAGGCAAACAAAACAAATTGCACAAAGCTAAAGGACAAGACCCAGATTTTTAGGCTGAAAATTAAACCCTTTATCCTTCATGAAATCCTATAATTCTCTAATTATATATTTGTGGGATCATGTGAATAATACTTGACTCTTCCACAAAAATTTAAGTCATCTGAGGACAGGATTATTTTTCTACTTTATAACTCCAGGCTGTAACATACTGTCAGATATATTTTAAACTGCCCTGTCATACATATCAATTGAATTTATGAATGCAAAAGAATGTGACAAAATTCATTTTACTTTGATTTAGCGTGCTTGGATTCTTTTTATTACTGGTACTGTCTTTCCTTATGAAGAAATGCTGTCTATATATTTTTCTATTATTGACAGTTTCAGTCCACTAACAGAAAAACAATGAATATTTAATTTTAATTTGTAACTACGAATGATAATATAACAGAAACACATTTACTAAAAGCTTTTTGCATATTATTTAATCTCAAAAATAAATATTTAATTATTAATATACATTTGACTCTTCTTTTCACATAAAATGAAGGCTTGGTTTAACTCATGGGATTTTTCTTAGTGAAATAACTTACCTAAATACCTCAGTTAATACCATACAATGATGTATTCAGATATGGTTCTGAAATGAACAAAAGCTACAAAGTAATAACAGTCTTTAAAAAAAATTTAAAAAGATAGAGTCAGTTGCAGAGCCAGATGGATAGCACAGGAGTAGGGCATTTGCCTTGCATGCAGCTGACTCAGAATGGACCTGGGTTTGTTTCCCAGCATCCCATATGGTACCCCGAGCCAGAAGTGATTTCTTAGTGTGTAGCCAGGAGTAACCCCTGAGTGTAACCTGGTAGGTCACAAAAACAAGACAAAAATGTCAATTACTGCCATAGATTCTATGTTAGTTTTTCTATTGTCCCCTATATTGTAAGGATGATCATGGTTTTTGAAGAGTTGAGCCTTCTTTTGATCTTCCACAGTCGCCTTCTTGTATCAAATTCTCCTGGACATAAAATAAAGCAAAAGTTTGAATACAAGTTATTCAAAAACCAAGTGTAACTGTGAGAGGACAGCATGGGTCTTGTAGCCTTGTTAATAGAGGAGGGAAAAATGGCTTTTCAAAGCCCAACAGTGGCTACAAAATATTTGACCTACTGTTTCAGTAGATATTTGAGATGTGGGGCTGATTTTGATGGAATATAATCATACCAAAAGAACGGTTACTTGCTGAACCTTGCCTCTTGCTGATAGAATATAAAGTGTAATACAAAAGGAAATCTTAAATTGAGATTTAAGCCTCAAAAGACAAAACATATGGATTGCTTCTTAGCAGGAAGGAAATGTATATATTTCAGCAGGAAAATGGAGGCCAGAGGTTCTAATTGTTGTACAACAGGTTTTCAAATCGAATCAATATTAAAATGATCATTAAAAGTACTATTCCAAGCACAGTGGGTGAAAGAATAATGCTTTAGGAACGTCCAACCTCCCTCTTGAAGGTCTCTTTCCTTCCTGGGTGCCAGGAGTCTCTACCAGCATGGGGTTCGGCAGGCCTCCGCCATGCCAAAGGCCTTCTTAACCATGCGGGGGG
>PVKC010048293.1:0-10918 GCA_004027635.1 Crocidura indochinensis | reverse complement strand
GGCAAGGCAGCAGGCACCTTACCTCCTGCGCCACCTCCCGGCTCCCAATTGATTTGAACATTCTCTTTTTTTTTGTTTTGTTTTTAAGTATTAATTTCTATTTTATTTCCCCTCAGAGGACTTTGTCTTCAATTCTTTTTTGTTTTTGGTTTTTAGTTTTTGGGTCACACCCGGCAGTGCTCAGGGGTTACTCCTGGCTCCATGCTCAGAAATCGCTCCTGACAGGCACGGGGGCACCATATGGAGCACCAGGATTCGAACCGATGACGTTTTGCATGAAAGGCAAACACCTTACTTCCATGCTATCTCCCGGGCCCTTTTTTTTTTTGGTTTTTGGGGCCACACCTGGTGACGCTCAGGGGTTACTCCTGGCTATGCGCTCAGAAGTTGCTCCTGGCTTGGGGGACCATATGGGAGCCAGGGGATCTAACCGCGGTCTGTCCAAGGTTAGCGCAGGCAAGGCAGGCACCTTACCTCCAGTGACACCTGTCTTCAATTCTTAATGTTTTTAGCTGCTTTACATAGGTTTTGGTGGAGGTCTTGGGGCAGCACCTCAGGTCTGAACCTCGGTGGAGGCGTTTGGTTCTTGTGGGCCTCGCGAGAGCGATTCCTTACTACCTTGCTGTGAATGGCACAACTCACATAGTAGTGCAACTTGACATACACTCCCTTCGGAAATGTCCCTCACAGCAGCGGCCTCCACAATGTTCCTGATGACAAACTTCTTATGGTCTTTTCCTTGGACACGCAGCGGGCACAGTTGGTGCAGCGGATGGACTGCACGTGTCCTCGGCCCTTTTTTTGGTATACGCCCGACTCCTCCTTTCCCCATCATGTGAATCCAGCCGAGTCAACTTTTCTTTTCTTTTCTTTTTTTTTTTGGTTTTTGGGCCACACCCGGTGACACTCGGGTTACTCCTGGTTATGTGCTCAGAAGTTGCTCCTAGCTTGGGGGACCATATGGGAAACCGGGGGATCGAACCGCCATACGTCCTAGGCTAGCACTGGCAAGGCAGGCACCTTACCTCCAGCGCCACCGCCCGGCCCCGAGTCAACTTTTCTTAATGAAGGTTTAAAATTGGAGGACAGAGCAATAGTACAGCCAGTAAAGTGCTTGCCTTGTACTTGGACTTGATTCCTTGGTTTTGACCTACTTGTTTTTGATTCCTAGTAAACCCCCCCCCCCATATGTTTCCCCTAAACCCACCAAGTGTGATCACTGAACACAGAGTCAAGAATAAGACCTGAGCACTGCCTGGTGAGGCCAAAACACCAATTAAAAAAAAATTTAGTGTTATACTAGATATTAAATTGTACTTTTATTTTGTTTCCCTTTTTATGGGGGTGGGGGTCCCATACCCAATAGTTCTCAGGAGTTACTTCTTGCTCTGTGCTCAAAAATTGCTCCTGGCATTGGGCCGGAGCAATAGCACAGCAATAAAGGCGTTTGCCTTGCACGCAACCAACACAGGACAGACCCCTGTTCGGATTCTGGAATTTAATATGGTCCCCTGAGCACTGCTGGGTGTAACCCAAAAACCAAAAACCAAAAAAAAAAAAAAAAAGAAATCACTCCTGGCAGACTGGGGGAACCTTATGTGATGCTGGGGTTCAAACTCAGGTCGACCATGTGCAAGACAAACGTCCTACCTAGCTCTCCAGCTTCTAGTTTGTTTGTTTTTTTTTTTTTTTTGGGTGGCTGTACCCAGCAGTGCTTGGGGTATGGGGCTCGGGATGATGTCATGCTGGGGACTGAATTTAGGGCTTCTCCAGACCTTAGAACCAGCTCTCTTAACCTTTTTTGTTTATTTGTATGTTTTCTTTTTAGTAATTGTAATGGTATTACTATAGAAACTGCTGATTAGAAAATATTTTAAAAAATGAAATATTTTATCCAATAAAAATAACTTAAGTATTGTCTTGCTTTGATGTAATCAATAATTTGGAGTTAAAGCAATTCTTTTAGGGCCCAAGACTATGCTTGCTTACCTTGAATGCCGCTGAAACCTGTTCTATCCCTGAACTTCATTACAAGTGATCTCTTTGCATAGAGCCAGTAGTAAACCCTGAACACCTTTGATGTGCTCCCAAAACAAACAAACCAAAATTAATCCCAGGATCCTGTAAATATTTAATAAGTGACTTTTTCTATTCAGGGCACCTGTGCTGGTTGCACTTGCTTTAATTGAATGTGGAATGAAGTATGAAGATGCAGTTCAGTTTATAAGACAGTGAGTATGAAGTTTTATTTTCAGAAATACATATAAGACAGTTACACCAAGAGGGTTTGTGGTGGGGAGAGAGATGGAGAGGGTCATTCATTGATACTGATACTGGTGATGGATTTGAAATTGCAACATTGTATGCCCAATACTGTTATTGACAGCTTTGTAAATCACAGAATAAATTAGAAATCAAATAAACAAAAATCCCAAGATCATATAAGAGGGGAAAAAAAATCTGTGTGTAAAATGGACTTTTGTTTAATTTGGCTTATTGTTTGAAGATAAAAGAATTATGTACTAGAGGGACTGGAGTGATAGCGCAGTAGGGCATTTGTTTACCTTGCATGCAGCTGATCTAGGACGGACCGAGGTCCGATCCCCCAACTTTCCATATGGTCTCCCATGCCAGTAGTGATTTCTGAGTGCATAGCCAGGAGTAACCGCTGAGTGTCTCCGCGTGTGGCCAAAAAGAACAAAAAAGTTAGTTTCAGCTCAGGCCTTTTATTAAGGCATGACTCTATAAAGTATGCTGATTTCTAGTTATTTGGAGTCAGAAAAAACCAAGACTCTTAACGCGTTTCAGTGAATCACACTCTTTACGTGATGATTTGTCATTCTTGTATTTTCAGAAAAAGAAGGGGAGCATTCAATTCCAAACAGCTGCTTTACCTGGAGAAATACCGACCTAAGATGCGATTGCGCTTCAGAGATACCAATGGGCATTGCTGTGTTCAGTAGAAAGAATATAAACGAAGGCTGATTTGATTGTGGCATTTAGAGGGAACTCTCAGTACCTGGAAATGTGAATCTGGAATCTTAACTGTGTCATCTAAATAGTGATGGATTCAGTACTCCTCAACCACTTTTCTGATGATTGGATAAAAAGCAAACCAAACAAAGAAATTCCCTCCATAACATGAATAAAATGTTTAAGAAAAGAAAAAGAGAAAGAAAAAAAAGGGATTAATTTAGTGAAGAATCATTTTCTCCTAGAGTTGAAGTTTGAATTTTTGCCAGATTGAATTATTTCAAAATCTCCTGTCGTGTTAAACTTTTTCAAAAAGGTCTCTAAGGAAAACCAGCAGAACATTATCTTGTGCAGAACCATCTGTTTGGGGAGCACACTTCCATTATGCTTGGCACATAAAGCTCCCTGTTGTGGGATTTCCTTTCTTTTTCTTTCTTTTTTTCTTTTTTGAGGGGAGGGTGCATATGTTATCTTTTTTCTGACACCCCTTTCCCCCCATACAGGTTGTAGATGGGATAGAAGCGGTTCTTGCTGTAGCTAAGAGTGCAGTTTGGCAGCCTTAAGCCCATGTGGGCACTTTGAGGGGGGGCTGGAAAGAACCCAAAAAGCCGTGGCATATATATAATATCATCCAGGTTGTTTTTTAGTCTTTACTGATGATGGGGTTGTTGTGTTAGTTTTTTGCTTGAAAAGAAATAGTCAACAGTAGGCAGAGTAGCCAAGAGCCTTTTGTTTTGGCGAATTAGTGAGGGAAATAGCATTTTAAGAGGAGCCTCTCTTCCCATTGAACTTAGCTGAGAGTTCTTCTCTTTTCCAACCAATGAAGCTAAGTTGGTATCCCAAAACATTTTCTGAAGTGAGGGGCAAGGGGAGGGGGTGTCAGCGCTACACCAGCTCATCACTAAGGTATGTCTAAGCAATTAGTACACTTTCTATACCTTGTAGAATTGTGTGCTCTAGCATTACTCTGATTTTCTAATGATAAAGAGAATGCTAGTGATTAAATTTTTTTATGTTAGGTTTTACTTGTATTTTGAATTTTCAGTAACATTCAGAGGTGTAGTAGCAAAGACGATTTTGGACTTGAGAAAAGCCTGTGATGGGTATTTTCCAAACTGCCCCCTCTCTACATACAATTCAGTTTAACCACTGATTGCCTTGTTATTTTCTTACTAGGTTCTTTATGAGATTTAAAAAAAAGAAAAATCACTGGTTCAAAACCAATAATGCCTAGTGAGTACTTGTCCACAGAACAGAAGAGAATGAGAGCAACCTGAGTAGCAGAAGGACTGCCTTTCTAGTGAAGGGTATAATATTCTTGTAGATTCTTGGTTGGGCTCAGTCTTGAAAAGCTAGTTTTTCTGCTCTTTTGTGGAAGGCAGTTGTGATGGGTGGTATTGGCAACAGCAAGTTAAATGACATCATCAGGGACTCTTGCATACTTCACCTAGCTATTACATAGTGCTCTGCTTCAAGGGATTTGAATAAAGGCCTGTCCCGGTAGATTTGGTGTGCAGAGCCATCAACTTACCATTTAGTTAGGATTGGGTAGGTTAGTAAGAATTGAACCGGGACCTTGTCTCACACTGTTGATACCTCAGACATTGGCTGGCTATGTGAACTGCCTATTTCCTATGCTGGAGTAGTTTTGATTTTTAACTAAATAAAACTTATAGATTCTCTCTTCCCTCATCCCAGAAAAAAAAAAATGATGCTCTTTTGAAATTGTTTCTAGGTTTTAAAGTAAAAAAATGATGGTACTATCCAAAGTTTTTTATTTCAGAACATGAAAATAGATTCCATTAACATAGGCACAAGATCAAAACAGCATATTCTTTTTAAGTGAAGTTCAGATAGACTGTTGATTACAAGGGTTTTGATTAGTTCTATAACAAACCTTTTCTTGACATACTCTGATTTCTGTTGTTTGCTGGGAGGGAATGAGAGGGTATGTCTGTGTGTATGTTTCTGTGTGTGCTTGTATCTTGTATGTTTGCATCTACACATAGCATCCACCAATATCAGTGCCTGCCTGAGTTAGGAAGATTACATTCCTGGTTCTGTATGAGAAGGTTGTATAAAGCAACATGAACCATTAGCCCTCATTTTGTTTTAAATTGCAAACTAATGTTGATTATTCTCAGAACTGGATTTTTTTCCTTAAAATTAAAAGTTTTTTTTTCTTTTGGATATAATGAAGTATTGCTAGCTGAAGCCAGTTTGACATGGTAAGAGATGTCAGACTGATGAAAGGTGTGCAGCCTGATTTAAAACCAAACCCTAAACCCTTTTAAAGAACAATAAAACATATTTTACATGCTCTTAGTCTATGTGTTTATTCTTCATTAGTTTAAGTTTTGTCTTAAAAAAAAAATCATTGTTTATATTGATTTTGGGGGACTGCACCCTACAGGTACTTGGGGCCTATTCCCTGGGGGAACTTCTTTTTTTTCTCAGGGCTTACTCCTGGCTATGCGCTCAGAAGTCTCCCCTGGCCTGGCCTGGGGGACCATATGGGGCACGGGGGATCGAACCGCAGTCGTCCAAGGCTAGCGCGGTAAGGCAGGCACCTTACCTTCAGCGCCACCGCCCGGCCCCTGGGGGAACTTCTTGGGACTGATGCTGGGGATCTGATCTGGGCTTCCTCCACACCCCCAGCTATGCTTGAAGGTGTCTCTTCACTTTGAATTTAGACCTCTTGCATCCTGCTAATTATTGCAATGAGATGAAATAGAGGTTGGGAAGTTAAAGATTTTTGCCACTTACATGTTCAGTAAGGATAAGCTTGACTGTAGTAGGGATGCATCCAGTATGTTTTCTAGTGACGCTTTTGGACTAGCTCTTCAGGAGTTCAGTATCTTGTCCAATTGCAGAGATTTTGCTGTAGAGATTTTGATGAAGCCTTGTGACATTTTATTGTTTTTTTCCAGTCTTGAACCATTATGGAATAGTAAAGGAAAGAGATACTTTATATATAGGAATTTGGGTAAAAATTGTTCAAGCAGTAGGTAAGCACACACTCATTCAGATAACACTTATGTGCTAAAGGTACTATGAAAAAGGTATTTTAGAGGATCTCAGTATAGAAAAAAAGAGTAACCCTTGAGTGCCGCCGGTGTGACCCAAAAACAAAGACAAAAAAAAAAAAAGGAAAGAAGAGTTAGATATTAGGAAGAGAAACAGTGGTGACTCTTGCCTTTAATTTTAAAGGCTCTCAGTATAGAAAGAGGAGTTAGATATATACGCAGAGAAAGAGTGATGACATACACTTTTTTTTTTTTTTTTTTTTTGGTTTTTGGGTCACACCCGGCAGTGCTCAGGGGTTACTCCTGCCTCCATGTTCAGAAATCGCTCCTGGCAGGCACGGGGGACCATATGGGGCACCAGGATTCGAACCGATGACCTTTGCATGAAAGGCAAACGCCTTACCTCCATGCTATCTCCCGGGCCCCATGACATACACTCTTGTTTTTAATTTACTACTTGTTTGCTTTATACCCAGTTTAGCCTCTATGTTTTTCAGTTTCAATCTCTTGGCTACATCATAAATTGCATGATCTATCTCCTGCTTCATTGTATTTGTCTAACAAAATTCCACTTTTGGTTAAGTTCATTTGCTACCTACTCCAAAATCATGCAACTGAACATATTGGTGCCCCATCTCTACTCAAAATCATTACCTCAGGTAGACTTTATTATCTCAGATGAGGCTTAATCTATTTTTTTTGTTTGTTTTTGAGCCACATCCGGTTATGCTCAGGGATTACTCCTGGCTAAGTGCTTAGAAATTGCTCCTGGTTGGGGGCCAGAGAGATAGCATGGAGGAAAGGCGTTTGCCTTGCGTGCAGAAGGATGATGGTTCAAATCCCACATCCCATATGGTCCCCCGAGCCTGCCAGGAGCGATTTCTGAACGTAGAGCCAGGAGTGACCTGCAAGTGCTGTGTGTGACCCAAAATCAAACAACAAAAAAAAGAAATTGCTCCTGGCTTGAGGAACCATATGGGACACTGGGGGATCAAACCGATGTCCATACTAGGGTGGTGCATAACAAGGCAAATGCCCTACCGATTGTACCACTGCTCCAGCCCCAAGAGACTTTATCATTTTTATCTATTTTTATCTCTTAACGCTCCTTGAATACTATAAAATATCCTTCCCATTCTCACCTCATGACTTCTCTTATTTTTTAAATATTTTATTTAAACACCTTGATTATTACATACATGATTGTATTTGGGTTTCAGTCATGTAAAGAACACCACCCATCACCAGTGCAACGTTCTCATCACCATTGTCCCAAATCTCCCTCCTCCCCACCCAACCCCCACCTGTACTATAGACAGGCTCTCCATTTCCCTCATACATTCTCATTATTAAGACAGTTCAAAATGTAGTTATTTCTCTAACTGAACTCTTCACTCTTTGTGGTGAGCTTCCTGAGGTGAGCTGGAACTTCCAGCTCTTTTTTATGTCTAAAAATTATTGTTGCAAGAATGCCTTTCATTTTTCTTAAAACCCATAGATGAGTGATAACATTCTGCGTTTTTCTCTCTCTGACTTATTTCACTCAGCATAATAGATTCCATGTACATCCATGTATAGGAAAATTTCATGACTTCATCTCTCCTGACAGCTGCATAGTATTCCATTATGACTTCTCTTTTATTAAGAAAGCTTATGACTTCTTAAGAAAGGGTGGGCTGCAGCACATAAGGTGTTTTTGCCTTGCATGTGCCCAGCCCAGGTCACCCCAGCATCCACCATATGGTTCTCCAAGTACTGCCCGAAGTGGTTTCTGGGCACAGATCCTGGAGTTACCCCTGAATATCATTGGGTGTGACTCAAAGTCAAAAAGAAAAGGAAATGGACAGAGCCATAACCATGGATAGAGGTCTTGCCTTGCATATGGCCATCTGGGTTAGGTCCCTGGAACCTCACAAGAGTGAGTCCTGAGCACTGCCAGGTGTGGCTCAAAATCCTAAAATAAAAAAGACAAGTTCCCTAAGCTCATTGTAGCTCATCTACTTACCTGCCTTCATCTGCTTGATGCTCTGCCTAAATAAAATGCTTACAGTTTCAATACTTACTGATTGCCCTTGTCCTACATAATAGCAAGTGCTTCTTCCTATCCTTTACTTATCAAAAGGACCCAGATTTAGCTGTTCTCGGTCCTGTTTATTATCTTTTCCCCCAACTGGATTATTCCCATAAACATATTAGCTATTTCATATTTTACAAAAAGATCCTTGTTTTCACTCCACAGCTGCTTTAGCAACCTTCTCTTTCTGTTTTTTTTCCTTTTAAATAGCAAAATTCAAAATATGTATTTGCCTAGACAATCCATTCAATTTTTCTCTTGAACTTTTTCCAATGAGGATTTTGCCTACACTACATCTGCTAGTATAAAAACCACCACAATCTCCAAGGTGAGTCTACAAAGGTTGGGGTCATATTGCAGAGTGGGCATTATGTACCCAAGGTAAGGTTTTCTGGAAGAAATATTAAACTTGATTATACGTTGTATATGTTGTGTTGAAAGTGCCCAAGATCAGGGTTAGAGAGAGTACTATGGGTAGGGTGTTTGCCTTGTAAATAATCCAGCACCCCATATTAGTCTCCCAAGCCTGCCAGGACTGATCCCTGAGTGTAGAGCTAGGAATTAAACCCTGAGCACTGCCAAGTGTAGCCCAAAAATAAAACAAAAACCCATGTCCAGGCACCAACTATAATTGATAGTTGGTAATTTGCTTTGTGTAAAGGGAAACATTTATTGGTAAACACTAGATACGTGATTAAATCTGTTCAAATAGGTTATTCATGAAGCTCCTTAAGCTAGGGCATTTGTTATGAAAATACCACACTATAAAAGCAATAATTAGGGGCCAGGGAGATAGCATGGAGGTAAGGCGTCATGCAAAACGTCATCGGTTCGAATCCCGGTGCCCCATATGGTCCCCCGTGCCTGCCAGGAGCAATTTCTGAGCATGGAGCCAGGAATAACACCTGAGCACTGCCGGGTGTGACCCAAAAACAAAAAACAAAAAAAAAAAAGAATTGCATAGTAGAAGCAGAGAAAACTTATGAATGGTGGATTGATGGTTGCTTGCAGAGGTGTTAAAAGCCTCAAAGTGGGGGGGGGGGCAGAGAACACAGCGGTAGGGTGTTTGCCTTGCACTCAGTCGATACAGAATGGATGGTGGTTTGAATCCCGGCATTCCATATGGCCCCCTGACCTGCCAGGAGCAATTTCTGAGCACAGAGACAAGAGCAACTCCTGAGCACCGCGGAGTGTGACCCAACAAACAAAAAGCCTCAAGTTGGCAATAGTAAGAGGAGTTGAAAAAATGACCAATGTACCTGCAATCACATCTCAAGGAATTTACCTTAGCTAGGATCTGATCATGCAAAGATGTATAATGCTATCCCACTTCTTTTTTTTGTTTTTTTTTGGGGCCACACCCAGTGACGCTCAGGGGTTACTCCTAGCTATGCGCTCAGAAGTGACTCCTGGCAGGCACGGGGGACCATATGGGAACCGGGGGATCGAACCGTGGTCCGTCCTAGGCTAGCACAGGCAAGGCAGCAGGCACCTTACCTCCTGCGCCACCTCCAGGTTCCCATGTCCCACTTCTTAGTAGATTTTCTTAGTAGATCATTTATGCAAATGGAAGCAACTGTAATACTTCATTTGAAATTGCAGCCTTGTCAGGACAGATTTCATGACAAATATGACAATAGTGCACTGCCTCTGTCTCCCTTTGTTTTGGGGCTGGACAGTCGCCAAAGTGGAGAGCAAAGGGGATAACAGCTAGCATCTGCTAAGTATGGCTACACTCAAGAATTCAATCATCGGCAAACTTGTTGCTAACTCCATCTTAATGTGGTCTCATTAAGTTTATTCTTGGTGCTTGTTTCCCTTGATATGGGAGTTAGGCCCAAATACCACTGATGTGGATGGAGACCCTAAGTTTTATCACCTGTATTCATCCTCTCCTCTCCCCACACCTTTCCTCTCCCCTCTCTTCTTTTTCTCCTCTCCTCTCCTCACCTCCCACCCCTGGCATCCCCTCTGCTGCTGTGTCCAAGACAAACACCTACTCACTACTCTCTTCCTGTGTTTTCTATACTCAGGATGTTTGTGTGTGCCAGTTATATTTAGAATGCTGTGTGTGTATGCATGTATATTTACCAGTTACAAACCAGGATATTTGAGCAGAGGTTTGTAGTTTATGGTTTCTTATTACTGTTGGCTAGTTATCCTGCACACAGAGAGAGTATCACTTCGGGATTGGTATTTGGTTTAAAAAATTTTCAAATTGATTTTATCTTCAGTGCATTAATGCGTGGCCTAAATTTCCTGCAGAGGCATTAGATAACCAGTCTGGACATGCCTTAGCTATCATAACTGAATCTGAGCTGCTGTGCTACAGCTTTTAGTCAGAAAAGATAAATCACTTTTCTGAAAACATTTTTCTACCTATGTCCTATGACTTATTTTTAAGATACCTAAAGTATAGGCCCCGTGAAATTGGAATATATTCCTCCAAGTCATGCTAACGCACACAAATGCTAATTTGTTAATATAAGTTGATTCAACCTCTATCTTCCTGTAGGAACAGACACAGTATATAAAGATGAGGGTGGAAATCAGTCAAATTTGGGGGGGGGAATGCACAATTTAATGCATTTTTAAAATCAGGAAATATGAAATGTGATCCCAGTAATAAAAATGTTATACATATTGCTGACTACACAGGAAATTGGAAAGTGTTGTCCAATTTCAAGGGATTATTATTAGGAAGAAAATTTGGGGGGGTGGGGAGATGTTTCTGTTTTTTGTTTTGTTTTGTTTTTGTTTTTTGGGCCACACCCGGCGGGTTACTTGGGATTCGAACCAACCACCTTAGGTCCTGCATTGGCTGCTTGCAAGGCAAATGCCACTG
>PVKC010048292.1:0-10917 GCA_004027635.1 Crocidura indochinensis | reverse complement strand
CACTTTTTTTCTGGTCACATCAATTTTTTTCTAGCTCATTTTTAATAGAGTTGATGTCATGAATGCCAGCTTAGGTCATGACAAGTCCTGACATTCAGGTGCTGAGCTCTCTGAGGCTCTGACAGAAAGGAGAAGAGTTTTCAAAAAGAAGAGTTGAGTTAAAGTGACTTAAAGTCTACGGCCTGGGGGTTGGATGGACAGGTGAAGGGTGAAGAAAATATATTTCCAAGAAGAATGCTGGAAAATAGAGTCTTGATTCTGTGTACTATTAAGGAGCTGCTGGGTTAAGTCTCAGGGAAAAAAAATCAATGATTCACTCTCCATATATATCCTTGTTTAGAACTTTAATGAAAAAGCAACTGAAGCAGGATTCACATTTTAATAAGACAATAATTTTGGATTCCTCTCTCTCGAGATGTCTTATTCAAAAGTTTGTGGATATGATGCTATTTTAATGAAAGCAGCATGAGGAATGCATCATATTACTATATAATCAAGCTGTGATCATCTTTCCATGGGATATTACATCAGTGTTCCATGATCTGCTGGAATCCAGATGAAATTTAAGGTGTTGACTATTGAGTGTAATTCCAAAATTATGTGGATATTCGTTACTTTTTTCTTCCTTAATGTACTACACTAGAAATAGAGACATCTGGGACATTCTTGCTGCAAGTTTTCAGATAACATTAATGGACACAGGATAATAAAACTGGTTTATTTTAGATTGCCTACATCTTTGGTTATGGAATGACCTTTTGAGGGAGGATAAGAAGACACAAGAGTGAACTTAAAAATGTTGGAAATATTATCCTTTGATATTGTTTTTTTGAGAAAGGACTTTGGGGGGTGTTGATTTTGGGCCACATATTCAGCGACACTAAGTGCTTACTCCTGGCGCTGTGCTCAGAATTTGCTCCTGGCAGACTCAGGGGATAATATGGGAAAATAGGGATCGAATCTGGGTTTTACACAGGTTCTTCATGTACAAGGTAAATGCCCTATGCTGTGCTATCACTCCAGGCCCAATAAAAAAATTATTTAAGTAAGTAAATTCTTTAATTGAATCATCGTAAGATGCATAATTATAAAACTGTTCATGATTGAGTTTCAGTCATACAATGTAAAACACTCTTCACCAGTGCACATTTTCCACCAGGAGTTTCCCTTCCACTCTGCAAACTGCCCTTTCCACTGCCTGTCTCTATGGCAGATATTTTTCTTTTCTAATCTTTTCCTTTTTTTCCTTTCATACACTGTGGTTTGCAATATAGTTACTGCAGGGGTATCATGCATATCACTTTCTCTCCTTTCAGCAATCAATTCTTTCTTTTTTTTTTTTTTTTAGTTTATGGGTAACCTATGATGCTCAGGGGTTACTCCTGGCTAAACGCTCAGAAATCGTTCCTGGCTTGGGGAACCATATGGGACTCCGAAGAATTGAACCAGTTTTTTCCTAGGTCAGCTGCAAGCAAGGAAGACTCACCGCAATCAATTGTTGTCATTTCCAACTTTTATTGTCACAATGGTCCCTTTTCTGCCCAAACTCATTTTCTTGCTATTTGTGCCAAGCTTCCTACCATGGACTGGTTCTCCTGGCCCTTGTCGCTATTGTCTCTAGATATTTTACCATGCTGTCTTTATTATTTTTATATTTCATAAAAATGTGATTATTCGATGTAATATCTCTTTTCCTCTGACACATTTCACTCAAAATAATACTCTCCACATCCATCTATGTATAGAAAATTTCATGACTTCATTTTACCCAGCAACTGCATAATATTTCATCTTGTAGATGTACCATAGTTTCTTCATTCATCTGCTTTGGGACACTTTGGTTGTTTCCAGATTCTGGCTATTGTGAATAGTTCTACAATGAACATAGGAATGCAGAGGACTTTTCTACATGGTATTTTTTTTTTATTTCTAGGGTATAACACTAGTAGTGGTATTCTGGATTTATGGAAGCTCATTTTATTTAAGGAGTAGCCATATTGGTTTCTTTTGTTTGTTTGTTTTGTTTTGTTTTGGGGCCACACTCGGTGGTGCTCAGGGGTTACTTCCTGTCTATCTGCTCAGAAATAGCTCCTGGCAGGCACGGGGGACCATATGGGATGCCAACCACCTTAGGTCCTAGATCGGCTGCTTGCAAGGCAAACACCGCTGTGCTATCTCTCTGGCCCCAGCCATATTGTTTATAAATAGACTGGGCCAGTTGACATTTCCACAAACAATGAATAAGAATCCTTTTCTCCCCACATCTGTTCCAGAACTGGTTGTTCTTGTTCTTTTTGAAGTGTGCCGGTCTCCTTAATGTGAGATGATATCTTATTGTTATTTTCATTCGCATCTCCCTGAAGATGAATTATGTGTAACATTTTTTTTCATGTGTCTTTTGACCATCTGTCGTTCTTTTTTGAGGAAGTTTCTGTTCATCTCTTGCCATTTGTGCTGAGCTTATATTTTTTGTAAGTGGAGAAGGGAATGTTTTTAAAAATGTTCTCTCTCTCTATTTTTTTTTTGTTGTTGTTTTTGGGCCACACCAGTGATGCTCAGGGGTTACTCCTGGCTATACGCTCAGAAGTTGCTCCTGGCTTGGGGGACCATATGGTAGCCAGGGGATCGAACCGAGGTTCGTCCAAGGCTAGCACAGGCAAGGCAGACACCTTACCTCCAGCACCACTAACCGACCCCCTAAATAAATAATTTTTAAAAATAGTTTTATAGAAACTTTAAATACTATTTCACACATATAGTATTTTATGTTGCATCAAGTTACCTTTTTTGATAAAACAATTTTATCTTAAGTCTAGTGGGATTTTATAGATAAATATTTGATTCTTGGTGTTGAGCTCTTAGCCCTAAATATGTTAGTATTTGGAGGTGGAGCCTTTTGTGAAGTAACTAGATTTATATATATCAGGTCATGAAGTTGAACATTTATGGAGGAATTAGTGTCATTAGTAGAAGACAGACCAGAGCCCTTTCTCTTTGTTTAGTTTTTGAACCATAGTTAGCTATAAGAAGATAGACCATTACTCTTTACTCTTTGCTCAGGAATAATTGCTGGCAGTGCTCATGACCATATGGATATCAGTCTGTGCCAGCTGCAAGCAAGGCAAATACCTATTGTCTATACTATATCCCCATCACCGTCCACCCAACCCTGAATTTTGTGAGAACTCAGTGAGATGGTTTCTATCTACAAGCCAAAAAAATGCTTCTTACCAATAACAAAATTAACCAACATATTGATCTTGATCCAAACCTTGAGGAATAAATTTGTTAGAACTGCATGACTGGACTGAGATGAAATGAGAGTATCAAAATAACTATGACATAAAATATCATTTCATTGCATTCTTTTTGTTTGTTTTTGTTTTGGGGCCACACCCAGTGGTGCTCAGGGATTACTCCTAGCTCTGTGCTCAGAAATCACGCGGGAGACCATCTGGGCTGCCAGGGATTGAACCCAGGTCTGTTCTGGGTTGGCTTCATGCAAGGCAAATACCCTACCCCTGTGCTATCACTCTAATCCCTTCATTGCATTCTTTTGTAAAGTGGTATTCTCTCCTGTTAGTAAGCCTTAAGATTAATGGAGCCATCATACTGGTTTTAGAAATTTTTATCCCTAAAATTCTGTACCTTCGAATTTTATCTAGTTTTTAATGGATTTAAAAATTATTACTGATATTTTCTTTCTTGCTGCATCCCCTATTCTATTTAGATATGTTCAAATCATTTATAGTTCTCAAATCAACCACTAAATATTTGGTTCTGACCCTTTACATTTAAATGTATCTTAGTTCAATCTGCCAAGATTTCTCTCTCTTAATGGGTAATTTCAGAGGTCTTGTAATTGAATGCATACTTTCATGCTGGCTTTATGCCAATTCATTTTATTCACAGCTTTCAGCCTCATCTGTTTAAAAATTAATAGGTTTATTTTTTAAAGCAGTTTCTCACTTATGGAAAAATTGAGTGTAAGGTACAGAGTTCTTATTCTTCACTACTCGAACCCTATTTTTCCCGTTATCACCATCTTGTTTTTTTGTGCTATATTTGATACAATTGATGAGCTGAATTTGTTAAATTATTAATACTTAACATCTATAGTTTATATTAACTTTGCACTTTGTGTCATATATCCTATGCATTTGTATTGGATAATCATACTCAATAGTTTCACCACTCTAAAAATTCTCTGTGTTAACATTCATTTTTTAATATAATTTTTATTTTTGATCATAGTGGCTTACATATTGTTGACAATAATATTTTAGGTACATATTAACATAAAATCAGGGGGGTTCCCATCAACAAATTGTCCTCCCTACACCTCCATTCCCGTCCTACCTCCCATATTCTCCTCCCTCTCTCCCGGGGCTGCTAGAATAGGTGGTTCCCTCTGTGCCTAGCTTACTACTTAGTGGTCTTACACCTGTTTGGTCTTGGTACTTCCATTATTTCCCCTTCTAACTGGGAGGCAGGACTAGATAGTTCTAGTTATGTGGTTTTTTTTGAAGAAGAGAAAAGTAATAAACTGGGGTAAAAATCAAATATGCCAAAAAATGGGCGGAGTCCTTCTAGAGGCTCTTATCATTGGTTTGAGAGACAAAGGTGAAAAAGAAGGTGAAACACCCCAATAGTACAAAAAGAAGTGTCAAAGAAAATGTCCAGTGAGTACTCCAACAATAAAGATAAGCACCACATAAAAGCCATGGTCTTGAGATAAGAAAAATTGACAGAGCACACAAAGAAAGAAAGAAAAGAAGAAAAATAAATAAATAAATAAATAAAAATGGAGACAATAACTTCAATAACCACACCAAAACAAAGATTTTGACAAACCACTTACAACCTTCAGGAAAATGAAACGTTATACCCTTTCCATGCACTAATCTGTGAATGAATACCAGTTTATTAAAATATTGTCTCATAATGTATTGGGTTGTACTATTAATTTATATTAGACATTCCTTTTTTGGGGGGTTAGGGTCACAAAAGGTGGTGCTCAGGGGTTACTCCTGGCTCTGCTTTCAGGATATACTCCTGGAAGGCTCGGGGGAGCATCAGGGATACTAGGGATTAAACTCAGGTCAATCACTTGCATGGCCAATGCCCTACCTGATGTTCTATCACTCTGGTCCTTATATTGGGAATATACATAAGAATACATTCATATTCTTATAAAAGTTTTAATGATACTATGAAATTATGTGAAGAGCCGCAGTCTCAGTATTTCTATCTCAGGACACTAAAAAGTATATAAACTACTTCACTAATGTGCAAAGGCTAAATATTGACATAATCCTTCTATAAAATTTTCATTTGCTTGTGAATAAACAACTCTCTTTTAAAGTAAATATAATGATCTATATTTTACTTGGTATCAGGGAATTTTTCTCTCAGATATCCTAAACATTCATAAGTTGTAAAAATTAGTGCTCTTTAATTTAAATAGCATCTATATGATGCTTTGACATTGGGTGGGCAGGTATATTTAATTTTGGATTTTCATACTTAATTTTTATATTTAATTTATATCCCATAAAAGTGATTTAGGTATCTTCTTTCTGTTTGGTTTTGACTTTCACATCACTATATCATCCTTCTTGTAAATGATGAGAACTTCTGAAATATAGCTCATCTGTGTAATGGATAAAATCTCCACGTTCATTTATTGAATATACTATCAACTAGAGTACTGACTTAATCTTTGTTATTTCTATATTCTTGTGAATAAGCACACTCAACAACTCAGAGTTACCTGACCCTCTTTTTCTCAACAACATGGTAATTAATGCTATATCCTAGACATTGTCATTACTAAAATTTGTCATGTCCTCAAAGTACTGACAGCAAATATTACACTTAGTAGTCAGTTGTGCTGATTTCCTATTGCTACTGAAATGACCTAATTCTATAAAACCAATTATCTTGTGAATTGAGGACATAATACAGTGAGTTAGGTGCTTTCCTTGTATATGACTTATAGCCCTTCCCGGAATGGACCTCTAACATCTCATATGATGTTCACAGATCTCATATGTACATGGTCCCCTCTGTTGCTGACTCCAGGAACTGACACTGAACCAAATAGAGCCTAAAAATGATCATTTAAAAATACACATTTGCTATTTTCTATTTGTATTCTATTTGCTATTTGTATTGCTCGTCTTAGCCTTAGATGAATTGCGTTTTGATCCCCAGCATCCTTTATAGTCCTTCAAGTCAGGCAGGATTTCTGAGCACATAGCCAGGAGTAGCCCCTGAGAGTCACTGGGTGTGACACAAAGAAAGGAAAAAAATTAAGATGCCAGTGGAATGTTACACTGGTGAAGTGGATGTTTTAAATATATATAAACTAAAACCCAAGTACAAACTTGAAATCAGGGTGTTTAAGTAAAGATATTTATGAAAAAAATGCCAGTGGAGCAGTATTATTTGTGGATTATGTACCCTTACCTCTTTCTACTATCTGCTTTCTTAAATTTGTGACTCTGTCCTTCCTCTTTAAAGACAGAAATATGGCATCTTCATGTAGATCTCCGACTTGATTCTCTGCTTTTCTCATCAGAACATCTCTCTCTTTTTCTCTTTCTCTGCCTTCCCCTGAGAAGTATCCATATGAGTTGTTTTGGCCTACTCAGGTAATCCAGAAAAAGCCTCCCATTTCAGAGTATTTTAAAAATTAAGTTAAATTTATTTTTGGAGTTTTGAGATCATACTTGGCTGTGTTCTTGGCTTACTCCTGGCTCTCTGCTCAGAGTTGACTTCTGACAAAGCTCAAAAGATCATATTAAGTACTATGAACCAAGGTCAGAAGGAGCATTACCCCTATATTTCCAGCTCAAGATATTAGTTTAATCATATTTGCAAAAAAATTCTATAAAGGTAACATATACGCAGGTTCTGGGTATTTGAATGTTCAATGGGCTGTTATTTTCCCTACCAAAATTAACTATCTTATGTTTCTAGGTCACTTACTAATTTCCTGTATTTAAAATTATTTGATTATATCTGAGCCTGATCCATTTATATACTCCTTATTCATTTCCTGTGTCATAATGGAAGCACTTTTCTCCATATCCAATTTACCTATAATTCTTTGCTACAATTATTCTTTGTGGAGTCTTTTATTGCTCACCTCTTACCTTCCCCTACCCAATCAACATTCTACACCACTGATCAGGCTGAGTCCCTTGTTAAATCCAAAAATCTCTCTGCCTCCTAATTTGTCTTGAACAGGAACAGCAAAATGTAGTTGGAAAAAAAAAAGAAGTAACACCAGTACTGGAGGATCTTCCTAATTCCCCATCCTCCTATTTCCTTCCAAGTGGAGGGGCTTTGATAACAAACTTGTTATGTTTCTGTCCTTTCATTCACTCAACACACGAGGAGATGCGATATTATCTTCTTGAGAAATTGAAAGAGGAGTTAGGAGAATCCACTTTCTCCTCTTGAGTTTTGACTGCCTGTAGAAAATGTCCATCCCTGCTATTCTCTATTGTGCTACATGAGAGAGGTTTTACCTTCTCAGGGACAGCCTATAGTTTTGAAGTTCTGATCATCCATGGGTTAATGCATGTTAGCAAGTTAGTATGTGTACTTACGTTTCAATATTAAGAAGTCCACCTGCATACAAATATCAGACTCTTGTTTCAACAAAAGGTATTATACAGACTTTCTATTTTGTCCCTCATCTTTCTTCTCAATTGAAACAGAGCTTAGTATTATTCATTGAGTACCCCAAACACTGACCCTTCTTACTATGAAATTGTTCTTTTCTTATTGTTCTTTGTATCAGTACTTTATATAATTTATTTACTCCATACTATTCTTAAAGTTTACAAGGGTAAAATATTTCTAAAAAGCTGTATTTCTAATTTCTCAAATGATGATTTGGTTTTAATATGCATTTATTGAATGATAAAAGAATGTGATGACATTTTATATATAATCTATCACACACTTGTTAATTTATTTTTATTATTTTAAATATACCAACTTTTAATTATTCAGAATAATTTTAATTGTTTTAGATATTAGACATTGTAAAAGTTTTATTAGTTCATATTTAAGAATTAAAGTAATTACCAATTCTGGTTTACAGCTGGAAAATTTTTTACATAAGTCTAATTTCAGTGAAGTATATAATAAATAAGAAAATAACAAAAGTATCAATATAACAAATTGTTTGAAACGATCCTTCTCTCTTGTCTATTGGAAGTATAGAATAGTAATTTGAATATTAAAATCCAAATGATGACAAATAAAAACCTTTATATCAGATTTCAGAATGAAAAACATATACATAATTATTGTTCCTTTTTTTAGGTAATATACATAGGTTTTACACTGGGTTTTTGCCACTCTCATTTGTAGCTTTTTAATTCTGAGATCTCATTGCTCTTCTTTCTCTAAATGGTGTGATAGGGACAAGACATTTGTGACTACCACATTTAACATTCCTTTTGTAATGATGAACTCATGATCTAAGTTATCTCACTTAATGCTGAACTTCCATTAGAGTTCTTTGAACAAATGGCATCTTTTATCTGAAAATGATCAACTTGGTATAATATAAAACTGAAGCTGCCACTTACTATATTGCTGGAGGCAGGCCAACTCAATGAAAATCTATTCTCCAAAAACTAATTTTCTGAAATTAAATTTTCCAAATGAAAATTCACTATATGACAAATCTGCCAATTTAACCAAATCTTATTTCTTTTTAGCACTTATAACAATTACCACAATTTAAACTTGATGGTATGCTTTAAAAGTTTATAGGTACTTGGCTTTTGTTTCCTTTATATAAGCATTTTTAAAAAGTTATAGTTGATGCATTCTAAGGATCACAAGGTGATTTATTCTTGAAATACACATTTCATATTAAAAATTTTTTATCAAAAGCTGGTAGAATTTTATGTGTTTTTTTCAATTTATGTTTACTTTAGATCTTTTCAGTGTCATTTTTTTGTATCACTGACATTTAATACTGTTAAGATTCCTGTGCCAATTTTTCATGTGTCATTTAAATGTTAGTTTATTTCTAAAAGGTCATCTGAAGTGATATTTAGTGTGATTTCTTTTCTATTTCTAGTTAATATACTTTAGATATATTTTTAATTTTTAGGCCGATTTCTGTTTTTATGCATCAATTATATTTTTCTGTTTTTGGACTACCTTTCAGGGTGCTCAAAGCTTACCCCTGGTTCAGAGCTCAGGGTTCACTCATGGTAGTATTTGAGGAAACATATGTAGTGCCAGAGATAAAGCAAGAGTTAAAATGAACAAGGAAAGAGCCTTATTTTCTGTTCTATCTCTCTAACTCTTGTACCTCAAATATTAATATTATTTTATTTATGCTAATATGAAATAATAATTACATGGTACATTATACTAATTATACTAATGAACTGGTCATCCTAACTTAGTTAGCACTGCTTCGAATGAGATTTTTATTTTAAGACAAACCTTTTAGTAGATTATTTCCAATTGCATGCATCCAACTTTTTGGTGTGATAAACCAGAACAACTGCATTTTTTTGAACAATTTTTGGCCATATCCTATTTTTAGTTTACTTACACAAATGCCTCAATTGGCATTTCAGCATACTTTTTCTAACCATTACTTTAAATTTTAGTGAAGAAATTGCCATTACACAAATTATTTTTACAGAAGTGACTTATAAAAACAGAATTTTGGTAAAAGAACCTGAAATTCTTCTTTCAAATGCAAAAAAATATCTTTCTAAAAGAGTATTTTGTGCTGAACTAAGAGAGATGGGTTGCTGACAGCATTATTTAAACACCTGTGCTCAGAGATAAAGACTGGAGAGTTCATTTCTGAGATATATACTCTGCAAAGATTATTATGTGGGAAGTATATTTAGAGTAACACCTGTGGAAGAAAATAGAAGGCAGCTGATGGGCTAGGGATAAGCTGGACTTTAACATGTAGTTTCAACAGGAACCTGAGACATTCTCAACTTTTCGAGTGACTAAGATCACTTTGTTATAGTCTATAGTTTTTACCCATAGCCCCTTATGTATGTACTAGGAGATCTGAATTTTTACTAGAAATTTCCATGTAGGACATGAAACAGGTGAAGAAGTAGAAACTTTATTCATTTTACAGAAAGGCTTCAGGAATTCTTGCTCAGTGAATTTTTCTTTTTGAGACTCTCTCTAGAGATTTATCTTAGATATGAGGACTCTCTTGGAATGTGTTGAAGAACTCCACATTGACAATTTTATCAGTAAAGCCCTACCCCATATTTTCAATTAATTCCATTTATTCATCATAAGATTTTTATGGAAAGCTTTGGTTTATCTTCTTTTCTATATCTAAAAGATTTTCTTTAGAACCTCCAAGAATTTTGGTTTCCAAATGACACTTCTTTCTTTCAATCATTACAATTAAACTTAAAATACTCCATCAAGACAAAGGAGATATTTATCAGACAGAAATTAGCTGCTGTAGAAAGTATTGCATCCAATTAAGGATTGTACTTGTATTCTATACAAAGTGAGGGCTTTATCATTTCAAAGCCAAGTCTGTGTATTTGAAGATATTTTTCCATAAATTTCATGAGAAATGTGCCTGTTTATAAAATATATATAAAGGAAATATAGAAAACTAGTATAATTTAATAGGTATAAATGTTCAAGATTTTTTAGAGTACATATTTTCAATTACCAAAACATTCACACATGACTCTTACCTACAAAGTGTTTATTTTGCTCCAAACACGATGCTCTATTTTGAGATGTAAGTTATAAAGACAGAAAGGTTTCTTAAATAGTGGGAGATTACTGGAATTTTAAGAGAAGAAACATAAAGCAGGGGCCTGGGAGATAGCATGGAGGTAAGGCGTTTGCCTTTCATGCAAAAGGTCATCGGTT
>PVKC010048291.1:0-10921 GCA_004027635.1 Crocidura indochinensis | reverse complement strand
TGTGCTACAGTTCCTGTGGTCCAGCCCCACTCCACGATCTTTTTTTCTCTGTCTCTGCCTTTTCCTATTTCTTAAGAACCCAGCCCCCTTTCAGTAAAGTCCCACATTAATCTCCCACACTTCTCTTTGGCAGTCGGACTTCTACAGCACTCACCTTCCAATTCTAATTCTTAATAGGGGGCATTACTGAGTGGGCAGAGTAATCACACCTTTCTTCTGTATTTTTCGAATAATGAACTCGAAAAAAAAAAACCTTGTAAGCCATCTCTCCCTGCTCCCTTCCCCAGGATATAATCCAGAAATTTGTATTTTCTTGGTGCCCTTGGTTGATTTTCTCTTTCTTTTAATGTCACTCCTTAACAAGATTAGGTTAGGTCTGGGGGCATTGATGTTTTCTGGAGTTGGAAAATTCTAGCTCTTAAAGGTGCCCCTCTTCCACCCAACTGCCAACACCAGGGGGCTCTAAGACATGGGAAAGGCATCAACACTGTTTTTGGTATTCAGAGGGCAGCATATTTGTTAATTTAAACCACAAATACTTCTGGGAGTGGGTGTGGGTTTGCAAAGGTGCAATTAGACATCAGGTTTAGAGTTGGGGAGGTTCAGAAAATTCATAAGGTTTTATCTGAGAGAAGCTCGGAACTATTACTGCTTCAAGTAGAGGAAGGGGTTTGAGCATAAAACTGCAGTTTTGTAATCATAAAAATGTCACCTGGCGAGAGTCTGAGAGCATCTGTTAATGCAACTGCCTTTGAATAAAGGAACACATCATTGGAGAGCACACTTTGTAAGGAGATTATACCACTGACCATTTGGAAGGGTTGTGGGGGACCTTCTCACCTACTCTCCTTCCATAACCATACTAAGGGAAAATGGTTTTATTGATTTCTGTGAGTAGTATTGACAGGTGAAAGAGAAAAAAGAGAAGAATTTTCAATGGTTCACCGCAGGAAAATCAGACTAACCTTGGGTAACAGAGATAGGTAGAGGATGTATGTATGTATATATATACACAGAGAGAGAATATATGTATATGTACATATATATATATGCAGAAACCACCCTAAAAGAAAGAAATGCTTTGGTAATGGAGTGGGTCAAAGATAGGAGCAACAATGTTTTCAGGAGATCCTAAAGTTAAAGAAAAGGATCACAGACTACCATTACAGAAATATCTAGTAGCAAAGCAGTCCTCAGGATATTTTTGTTTTTCTCCCTGTGTTTGGCTTTGTGAAACTGATGGAAAAGATTTTTTAATTGAATCATAGTGAGATATGTATTACAAAGTTGTTGATGGTTGAGTTTTAGTCATAGGCTGTTCTAACACTCATTCCTTCACCTATGGACACTTTCTGTCATCATTATCTCCAGTTTCCGTCCCATGCTGTCCCACCTTCGCATGTCTTTTTGACAGACACTTTTCTTTTCTCTTCCCTCCTCCCCCCCCACCCCCAATTAGGTACTATAATTTACATTTCTGTTACTAAAAGGGCATCATGTATATCACTTCTTTTTATCACCCAGTTCATGTGTCCAGAGTAACCATTTCCAATTAACATTGGAAAAGATTTTTGAATTAAAAAATTTGGGGGGCCCGGGAGATAGCATGGAGGTAAGACATTTGCCTTTCATGCAAAAGGTCATCGGTTCGAATCCCGGTGCCCCATATGGTCCCCCGTGCCTGCCAGGAGCAATTTCTGAGCATGGAGCCAGGAGTAACCCTGAGCACTGCGGGTGTGACCCAAAAACCAAAAAAAAAAAAAAAAAATTTGGGAAAGTTTTGGACCACACATAGATGTGCTCAGGCTTACTCTTGGTTATGTCCTCAGGAATCACTCCTGGTAGTCTTGGGGGTGTATATAACTTATCACAGGATTTGAACTCAGATTGGTTGAGTATATGGCAAGTGTCCTACCTGCTTTACTTGTCCCTGAATTAAAATTATTATTTTTTTGTGGTTTTTGGGTCACACCCGGCAGTGCTCAGGGGTTACTCCTGGCTCCATGCTCAGAAATTGCTCCTGGAAGGCACGGGGGACCATATGGGGCACTGGGTTTTGAACCGATGACCTTTTGCATGAAAGGCAAACGCCTTACCTCCATGCTGTCTCCCGGGCCCCGAATTAAAATTCTTTTACGGAGGGAAGGTTGGGTCACACCCAGTGATGTTTAAAGGTTACTCCTGGCTCTATATTCAGGAATCACTCTTGGCAGGCTTGGGGCAACATATGAGATGCTGGTGATCAAATCTAGGTTGGCCATGTGCAAGGAAAGTGCTCTATCCTCTATATTATTGCTCCAGCCGTGAATTAAAGTTCTCAAAAAATACACTTTGGATCACATCCAATAGTGCTCAGAGTCATGCACAGCTCTGATTCTGTGTTCTTGACAATACTTGGGGGACCATATATAGTGTCAAGCATAGAACCAAGGTCATCTGCATACAAGGCAAATGCCTTAAACTCTATTCTATCTCTCTGGCCCTGGGTTAAAATTAAAAACAAAAACTTCAAAAAAAAAATTGAGCTGCCTGCTTGGACATATGGAGGAGAAGAGAGGTTAAATTAGTTTAATTTTACTTTGCTACACTGGTACCTGTTCAAATTATTTCTCCTATAGCTTTATTTTAGAAACAGGAATATGAAGGGATAATGATTTATTTTCTCTAGCATCACAGCACACTACAAAGGACAGAATTTGTGCATAGAAATGGGTGACATATTTGAAACCTGAAATTTCCAGCTTTCTGGGCCTGCATTCTCTACAGAGACACTCATCATTACAATATTCATCGACAATATTCTCATGTATGCAGTCTTGTTGAAGAACTAACTTCATGGGGCAGGAAGAATACATCTCATCACTCTATGTAAATATGAGGAGAATAGAAATGATTCCTACTTATGCATCATCATCATCACCCCTATTTTGCTATGACTCCCTATTTCTGTGTTTGGGATGAACTAGGTGAAGAGTGAGATTGGGAACACAACTAAAGAGGGAAGGGAAGTGACTGTCTAAATGCTACTTGCAAAGGATCACACTTTTAAATCTGTTCTCCGCTATTCCCTGTTTCTCGTCATTAGAGGTGAGTGAGTTTTTATTGGGGTGAGAGTTCATGGAGGCCAGACAGCACCCAGTCATGGTGTTCACAGGTAGGATTAGGACATTTCAGATAGAATATCTGAGTATAGGAGAGAACAATTTAGATAGGATATTTCAGATACTGACAATTAATACAGGATGTACAAAAGTATCCTAATTTCTTGAGAATATAAGCTATTAAAAGTTTCAGAAAACTTGATTGAATGCTAAATACCTGCACAAGGTGGCTTGCCTGTGGCATCTGCTAGCTTTTTTATGTCCTTTTTGTGAAATGTACCCTTCAGTGTGTTGCCAATATAAAAATTTAACTGAAAGGGATGGCCAATGCTAGTTTTGCTTCTTTTCTTTGGAGATGGTGTTACTTAGCTATTAACCAATACTACTATTAATCAATACAATTGATTAGTAGCTAAGTAATAGCTTATTGTTATTTAATAGCTAAGTAACACCATGGATGAGGGAGTGAATCTACGTTGGACCTGGGATTGAGAATTGAAGTAGTTTTCCAAAGACCACATTGGAAGTCTATTTTTTTCTGCAGTTCATGTGGACCTGAGAAAGTACAGAAGACTTAAAATAAAATTGAGGTATTATATTAATTAGAATAATTTGAGAAACAATCGGTCTCCAAAGACAGCTTATTTTTGCACTAAGCCTACTTTTTTTCAAAGAAAATGAGGACTTTATTTTAGAAATTTGGGAAATAACTTAGAAAACTGGAGTGCATGTGTTGCCTAGGGGAGTCCTGGGTTCAATTCTGCACACTGAATGAATGGCCCCTTAAGCACTACAGGAAGGGCCCCTGAGCATCGCTGGGTGTTGCCCTAAAAAGAATATTTTCACAGGATAGTAAGCAGAAAAAACAAAAATGATATACATTTACTTAAAAACTCTAATTTGTTGAAAGAATGAAGAGAATATATTTACATTAAAAACTTAAGTAAGAAATGATGAAAAAAAAAGAAGTGGTGAAATGAAAGTGAGACTTTCCTCAGGTCAAAGGTAAACATTTAAAGGCAAACATTCTATCTATGTGTCAATTCTTCTAGAGGAAAGAAAAAACAAAGAGCAGAATATCTGTCTTTGTATATGTGCTATCAAAAGTACATACCAAAGATCTGAATGTCCCAGGCCTAGAGATGTGAGATTTTTGTCTATCATTGACCTCAGTCATCCATATTTCTTTTGTTCTCCTAAATGGAGGCACAGAAATTAGAGTTTATTATAAAAAGTGTTTGTAAGGAGGATAGGCTTCATGCTTTAAATAAATAAAGACAGGATTTTGTTGGAGGAAGTGCTTTGAATGGCTTGCAATAACTTCCTTGGGAAAGGTGACTGCTTTTTTGGCAAAGAGGAAAGAAAGCAAACCAAAATGAACAAGGAGACAAATCATTTGAATAAATCCTGACATGTTCTTGCATTTCATGTTGCAGCTTACTTTTCCTTTGAGGGCAGTTGGTCTCTCTGATCAAGAAAAAAGAGATAGAGGCAAAGAAGTGGGCGGAAACATGTTTAGAGAAATGTTGGGTAGGAATATACTGTCAATATCCAAATATTGACAAAAGCAATCTTTTACTTATCCCAAATTTATAATGAGTCAAAGTGGAATTAACTTGATAGATGAACCACATTTATTGTTAACCATGTTTTCCTGTTCATTTATTTCATGATTCCTGTTAAGAAGGATGGGATTTATTTAACTGAACTGTGGTCTGGGCTCAAGCACTGTAGAAATCTTGGCATCAGTTAACTTAGATAGAATTACATCTGCCTGGGTTTCTTTTCAAAAGAAACTCTACCTGCAGCATGTTATGCTGGCTAATATAAATTTAAGAATCTTGCCAAGATATGCCTGAGGAACTCAGTTGAAAAGACTGTGCATCAGACAAGCTGTATAATGAGAAACATTTGATTCTTTTCTTTTAATGGATGGGAATTATGCACAAAGTGCTACTTGGTCTTCACTTCGACCTTGCTGTCTGAACTTACTGAGGAAATTTCCTGTGGCTTAAATAGTTGTAGGATTGGATAGTATCTGGAAAAAATTCTGTATTGGATTATTTTTGTTTGTTTTTTCAGCCACACCCAGTGACACTCAGGGGCCACTCCTGGCTATGCACTCAGAAATCCCTCCTGACTTGGGGGACCATATGGGATGCTGGGGACCGAACCCAGGTCTGTCCTGGGTCAGTCATGTGAAAGGTAAATGCCCTACTGCTGGGCTATTGCTTTGGCCCCACGTTTTGGTTTTTTTTCCCCCAAAGGACAGAGCAAAGATGAGTCATTCATCTTTTCCAAGTATCAAATGAGAACCACACATTTAATCTCAATCCAACTTGGGAATTCTAAACACTTAAAACAATTGTACTTAATTTAGTGTAGTCTCTTCTTTGGAGTTGAGAACAAGTTGAAACTCCCATTTCACTGGGTTCTTCTCCAGGAAAAGTGGTGTGTGATTCTTCTTGAAAAACATCTTTTTCTGGGCTCACCAAATCCAAAAGTGGAAACCCAATTACAATTTTTGTGGGTGATGGAATTTCAGCAGCATTACAATTTAACCACCTGGGTTGCTTGTTCTCTCTCTCTCTCTTCTCCCTCCCTCATTTTCTCTGTCCTTACAGATAAAATAAACTGACCAAGTGTTTCTTCAGCAATCCATCTTTCTTTCCACTCTGTACATTTTTATTTCCCTTTGTTTTTCTCTGGTAAAATATATTTCCTTGATGGATTATCTCCAATGTCTTACAGTGGCCTGACATTTTTTTTTCACTTTTTTAAAGAGCCCTCCCAATTGCTGGTGAATATTTTTGTTGCTTTTTATAAGATTTTATTAACCCCAAATGATAAACAACCAAATAAAATGCTTTAACTAGATGGCTTTGATTTAGCAAATATCTTGGACAAAATGAAGGAAGTTAATTTTTATTAAAGAGTTGATTTGGAACTAAAATTTGTGAGACAAACAAAAAAAATAAAACCCTCTTTTGTCAAACAAGCTGTAATATGACTAACTTGATCTGAGATTATTAAAGTTTCATTTTGACCACTAGAGGGAGCACACATTGTTTCATGAAGATAAAGGTGAAAACAAAGATAACACAATCTACAACCTTCGCCATTCTGTTAAAGCGACTATCTGCCTAGTTGTGAGCAACATCTGTTTACAAGAACAATGCTTTTATTTAAAAAATAAAACCTCCACAATATTGTAATTCATAGTCTGGAGCTTTGATTCTGGAATAAAGAAAACAAATGGGGGCCCGGGAGATAGCATGGAGGTAAGACGTTTGCCTTTCATACAAAAGGTCATCGTTTCGAATCCCGGTGCCCCATATGGTCCCCCGTGCCTGCCAGGAGCAATTTCTGAGCATGGAGCCAGGAGTAACCCCTGAGCGCTGCCGGGTGTGACCCAAAAACCAAGAAAACAAATGGCATGTGGTAAAGATTTTTGTAGGGATGTCCATAATATAGGTAGCCAAGAAGTCAAAAGTTTAAAATAAGTTTCACTTCCTATTTTTTACTCTAATTTGAATCATTTATTAAGTTCTTTGAATATGGAGCAAATATGAGCTTCTAAAAGCAAATTGAATGAAACTGTTATTTTATTTTATTTTTTATTTTTATTTTTGTCTTTTTGGGTCACATCCAGCAGCACTCAGGGGTTACTCCTGGATATGTGCTCAGAAATCACTCCTGGCAGGCTCAGGGGACCATATGGGATGCCAGGATTCGAACCACTGTCCTTTTGCGTGCAAGGCAAACGTCCTACCTTCATGCTATCTCTCTGGCCTCGAAATGGATATTTTAAAGAAATTCCATTTATTTTAGGATGTATATATTTCCATATAAACCTATGTGTAAATCTATCTATATCTATATCTACATATCCTTCCCACTTCCTTGTCACTGTTATTGTTGATATTATTGTGGTGGTGATCCAGAAGTTCCTACATTCTTGGCTGTGCTGCTCAGACATTTTCAGCTGTGACATGATCCCTGAGGATCATATGTCAGTTTGTAGTGCTTGTGTGCACATTTGGTCACCATGCTTACCAAGGACTTTTCCTGCTTTTAATTGTGCTTGAATGTATGTTTTCCAGGGTTCACATTCTTAGCTGGGGCCCAAAAGTCACAGTGGTGGCTCTGGCCAGGTTGCTTTTGTACTCAACACTGATGCTGCCTGATGATGGCTGAGACACAATTCCAAGCTGTGCAATCTTTTCAGTTGCTATGCTCCACAGAACTTTTCACCCCTTTGTGTGGTGTTCACACATTTGCCAATTGAACTACCAAAACAGCCAGTAGTATTGCCAGAAAAGAGCAGATCTTCTAGGCTTACCCTTGGCACATGTGAGATGAGACCCTGATAAGTTTAACTTTTAGGAATATTTTTTATTTTTTATTATTTATTTTAGGGTCATAACCGGCAGTGCTCAGGGGTTACTCCTGGCTCCATGCTCAGAAATTGATCCTGGCATTCACGGGGGACCATATGGGACACCGGGATTCAAACTGATGACCTTCTGTATGAAAGGCAAATGCCTTACCTCCATGCTATCTCTCTGGCCCGAGTTTAACTTTTGATCTGACACAATTAAATAAGAGTTTGAAAACACTGAGTTATTCTATGGCCAATTTTGGTAGTTTTGAATAATTTGAGCCCAAATTTTCCCAAGTTAAAGTAACCTGTTCATTCATAGTGTTTTTTCCCCCCACACTGTGCTCAGGGATTACTCCTGGCTCTGTGCTCAGAAATTACTTCTGGCAGACTTGGGGGATCATTTGGGATGCTGGGGATTGAACCTGAGTGAATCACATGCAAGGCAAACACTGTACCCACTGTACTATCCCACTAGTCCTTCATAGTTTATATTTATTTCTTTAATGTTTTGAATCATTTAAATAAATTACTCTTTTTCAGTAAGACCCAATACATTGCAGAGAGGCAGTAAACAAGAAAAATTGAACAATTATTTCTTTATTTTTCTACTTATTTTTGATAGAATCAAGAAAGATAAGTTATAGATAAGGTAAAGGAGAAACTTAACTTTAAACAAAAAGTAAACTATTTTTATAATTTTTAAGATCAGATGAAATTATGATTTCTCTAAAATGTAGATATAAATCACAGGGAGGATGAAAAACATCAGATTATCTTCCTCATCTGTGAAGTGACAAAATAATGAAATGGACATCATTAATCAAAAACAAACATTTAGCCTAGGATTGCAAAACTGAAGAGGAGAGGATGAAGATCAGGGTGACATAGGAAGAGTGGTAGAAGGTTGTGGACACTTTGCTGGTGCTGAGGTAAAAGAACTTTGTACATTAATACTATGAACTTCAATAATACTTTTAGCTAAACTATAAGAATTTTAAGATTTTTGTTTTATAACTTTGTGCCTGGTGGCAGTCATGAAAAAGGATGGAGAAAGTACTTGATTGTTTAATTGTAAGAAAACACATTTACTTAGCATAAAGCAGGAAGACAAATGCCAAGTCCAACATGGCTGCTACAATCAGAAGTCTCAGCTCAACAATCTTTACAATCTTTAACCTACATTTTGTTCTTTTATTTATTTGCCTATTTGTTTATTTAGTTAAGTAACCATGACTTACAAAGTTACTTACTACAGACTACAGTTATGTAAATTTCTCTAGAAAATGTAGCCTGGAAAGATGGTGTTGGTGTTATTTATGGTGGCTTTAGTTGAAAGAGCTGATCAGATTCAAATCTTTATTCTACCTTTAGAAACCATGTCACTTTGGAATATTCTACTCTAGACAGAATGTTTAGCCACTTTTCTGTTTACTGGGACTATAGTTCTCTATCTGGGTTTGACTATAAGATGAGGTTACAAAGGGAGAATAGAAACTCAGCCATTTCCCCAGACATACAATCAATTAATCTTTGATAAAGGGGCAAAAATGCAAAATGGAGCAAGGAAAGCCTCTTCAACAAATGGTGTTGGGACAACTGGTCAGCCACTTGCAAAAAAGCAAACTTAGACTTCCATCTAACACCATGGACTAAGGTCAAATGCAAATGGATTAAAGACCTTGATATCAGACCCTAAACCGTAAGGTATATTAAACAGCATGTAGGTCAAACACTCCAAGACATTGAGGAACCAGCACTCTCCAAACAAGTGGAAACAGAGATAAACGGATGGGACTATATTAAACTGAGAAGCTTCTGCACCTCAAAGGAAATAGTGCCAAGGATACAAAAGCCGCCACTCACAGAACTGGAGAAACTGTTCACCCAATACCCTTCAGACAAGGGTTAGCTAATATCTAAGATATGCAAGGTAAAGACAGAACTTAACAAGAAAAAACAACTAACCCCATCCAAAAATGGAGAGAAGAAATAAACAATTTCTCAAAGAAGAAATACAAATGGCAAAAAGGCACATAAAAATGCTCCACATCACTAATCATCAGGGCAGGGAGATTCAAATCAAAACAACAATTAGGTACCATCTCATGCCACAGAGACTGGCACACATCACAAAGAACAAGAAAAATCAATGCTGGCTGTGATGTGGGTAATGCTCATTCACTGTTGGTGGGAATGCCATCTAGTCTAGTCTTTTATGGAAAACAATATGGAGAGTCCTCAAAAAACTGGAAATTGAGCTCCCATATGATCCAGCTATACCACTCCTAAGAACACAAAAATATAATACAAAAATTCCTCCTGCACACCTATATTCATTGCAGCACTATTGATAATAGCCAGACTCTGGAACAAACCAAGATGCCCTTCATCAGATGAATGACTAAAGAAGCTGTGGTAGATATACACAATGGAATGTGTCAGAAATTATGAAGTCGTCACATTTTCCTATACATGGATAGACATGAAAACTATTATGCTGAGTGAAATAAACTAGAGGAGAGAGAGACACACAGAATAGTCTCACTTATCTATGGGTTATAAGAAAAATAAAAGACATTATTGTAATAATGCCCAGAGATGAGGGCTAGAAGGACCAACTCACAATATGAAGCTCACCACAAAGAGTGGTGAGTGCTGTTAGATAAATAATTACATTAACAACTATCATGACAATAATCATCAGTGAGAGAAGTAGAATGCCTGTCTTGAATTCATGCAGGGGGTGGGGGAGGAAGGAGATGGGGACATTGGTAGTGGAAATGTTGCACTGGAGAAGGGGGTGTTCTTTTTATGACTGAAACCCAACCACAATCATGTTTGTAATCATGGTGTTTAAGTAAAGATATTATTTAAAAAAAAAGAAACTTAGCCATGATCAGACTTTATTTGTAGATATTAGGCCTTTGTGCACTTACCATGAACCTTTATGGTAAATTTTATTGTGTCTCAGTTTTATAGCCCCTGGTATCTGGAATTCACTTTGTGAAAGAATCAAAGACCATAAAAAATAACAATACTAGTTTGTAAACTTGTTAAAACTTGAGCAGCATAGTGAAAATTGCCAGTTGCTACTCTGTTTACCAAAAGGTGGCCAAAAAGTTTATTTATATCTGTTGTTGAGTTGAGAATTCTGATTATGGTAGCCCTGTTGAATTTGGCATTTGTTTTTTCTGTTTTATGCTAAGTAAATGCGCCTTGCTACAATTAAACCACCCAAGTACTTTTTCCATCTTTTTTTCATGACTGCCACCAGGGACAAAGATATAGAACAAAATATTAACATTTTTATAGTTTAGCTAAAAGTATTATTGTAAGTAATAAGAATTAACAATATTATTGAAGTTTATAGTATTGATGTACAAAGGTCTTGTACCTCAAAGTGTCCACAACCCTCTACCACCCTTCTTATGTCACA
>PVKC010048290.1:0-10928 GCA_004027635.1 Crocidura indochinensis | reverse complement strand
GAGACTGGGGAGAATATCAGGGGCACTGGACAACAGGTCTCTTCCATGTCTTGTTCTTGGCCTGCCTACAGGGCCCTGCATGATCACATGTAAGTCTATTGAGGAATTCTCTGTCCAAAGTGACCTCTCAGACTGATTCCCATGTGCCTTCTGCAGCTTTGACTCACCTCTCCCATCCTTGCATTGCTTTACTCCGTTGAGATGATTCCTGAAGAAGAAATGTGTTTGGAAAGTTTTCATACTTGGGGTGCTGTTTCCAAGAGCCTCCATAGATCATTTCCTGTCCCGGGACCTGCAAGGTAATGAATCAAAGGTGCTTGGTGATGGATGAAATGGGCCTGGCTCCAGCAGTGACAGATGCTGTGAAGAGAAGGGACTCTGGTCAGAGAAAGAGCTCTGGGAGGCTGGGGGGCTTCTAGGATGTGTTTCAGTGGGCCCAGGGAAAGGAGTGAGGAGGCCAGGAAGAGGATTGAGGAGGACAGAGCTGGTATGGATGGGAGATAACTTGGGTGGAATCTCATTACTGGTGAAGCTAGAGGAGGAAGAGGGAACTGGTCTGCCCTCATGTCTTCTGGCGAGGGGGCTGGCCACCAGCAGGACAGGATCAGCAGTGATCTACAGTGGTGTGTCTTCTGCCTTGTCTCCCTTCACAAAGAGATCAGCAAAAGAGTAGACCTGGCAGGATAAGCCTACTGGTAGGAGTTGGGGAGTTGAGGAGGGTGCAGGGCAGTCAGAAGGGGTGTCTGGGCCCTCCCTCGCCTGGGCTGCCTGGTCAGTCACACGGGGCAGAGTTGTGGCTTATCAGTGTGATCACCTTGGTCACACCCCACCTCCCCTCACCCTGACCAACTGCCTCAGCCACTGCCCTGCCGCAGGGGAGTGTGGAAATGGACTCTAGGTTTCATTTCATTCATTTCTGCAGTTAATTGACCTCTTAGGCCCTACCCCAAACATGGTTGCTAATGAACACACTCACCCTGCTTGCCTGAGGCCTGTTCAAGAGCTCCGGCTCTTCACCCGAGCTAGTTTTATTATGACTTGAGGGGAACAGGTCTTTTTATTGACTCCCTTGTATAGGTGCTGGAACTGGGGTATACAGATTGGTCAGGGGACCTTGCCAAGCAGGGAGGATTTAAGTTGTTACATTTTGCTTTTTTTTTTTTTTTTGGGTGGGGATCATACCTGGCAGGACTCAGAGGCTACTGCTGCCTCTGTATCTAGGGTTTCTCCTGTAGATACTGGGAACCATACAGTGCCAGGGATTGAACCCTGGTTCCCAGCCTGTTGAGCCATCTCCTAGACCAGGCCTAAATTTTGAACCCTGTAAAGGGTTTGTTCCATTCAGACTAGGCTACTTTAGTGGGAATGAGGTCTGGACCCTCAAGTAGAATGTTTTGACGATTTTTTTCCTAGTTGGGCATCTATAAGGCATCTCAGTTCGGGTGTCCCTGGCAGTGAGGTGAGCTCTAGGTACCACATCAAATTTAATTCCTACTGATTCAAGGACAAACTCCACATTGCTTCGTCCTTGGTGGAAAATGTCGCTAATGCTGCCTCCTTGTGGTCAAGCTTTGAATCCTTACAGAACCTGCTCTCAGTTTCCTGGTGGTAAGGACTTCCAGGTCCCATCTCTCCTCGGACCCTGGATTCGTGAGGGTTTGACTTCCACACCTTTCTCAAGAGGCCCCAAACCCAGTAGGCTTAAGCAGTGTTTTCCAGCTTTCAGTTTTTAATCCCCAAGCTTCATGAAGTCTATATATATAAAAGGTCATCACCAATATTTTATAATTTGGCAGGGGTGGATGGGGGCAACACTGGCAATACTCAGGGGTCACTACTGGCTCTTCACTCAGGAATCACTCCCAGAAGTGCTCCAGGGATTATATGGAATATCAGGGATCAAACCTGAGTTGGCTGCATATAAGGCAAACACCCTACCCACTGTGTTATCATCCGGTTCACAACCAGTATTTTTCTTTTGTTTTGGTTTGGTTTTTGGGTCACACCCGCCAGCACTCAGGGGTTACTCTTGGCTCTGTGCTCAGAAATCGCCCCTGGCAGGCACAGGGGACCATATGGGATGCCAGGATTCGAACCACCGTCCTTCTGCATGAAAGGCAAATGCCTTACCTCCATGCTATCTTTCTGGCCCCGCACAAGCAGTATTTTATTTATTTATTTATTTATTTTGGTTTTTGGGTCACACCCGGCAGTGCTCAGGGGTTACTCCTGGCTCCATGCTCAGAAATTGCTCCTGGCAGGCACGGGGGACCATATGGGGCACCGGGATTTGAACCAATGACCTTTTGCATGAAGGGCAAACGCCTTACCTCCATGCTATCTCCCGGACCCCACAAGCAGTATTTTTAATGGGAGCATTAGAGGGAAAAAGATATTCTACAATTCATAGTATCACCAACTGCTGAGCTTTTGTGGAACTTCATTTTAGTGGAACTTCTTTTCTTTTGAACAAGCACGTGTGAGGTCTGCTGAAAACCTGTCTTCACTCTGATGGAAGCCAAAAGGTCACAAAGTTTTGACCCAAGCAGCTACACTCAGCCTGAGGAAGGAGCTTGGGGGTTAATTTTCTTCTTTCAGATGTGGGGTGCTCAGTTCGATCCTGGTACCACCCTCCATATCACTGAGCACCCTTCTGGCAGAGCTACCCTGACAGACAAGAGATCTTGGAGCATCGCAACTGTGTATGTGACCTGGACATCACAACCATGGCAAAGGAAGGAGAGAAAGGAAGAGAAGTTTCCTTGGATGGAAAGATCTATTTTCTTCCATTTGTTAATTATAACTCCTACATCATCCTCTGCGTATTTTTTGCTTTGTTTAGTTTTGAACATTGCTGTTTCTTTTCTGCTTCTTTTAGCTTTGGGACTGCACCTGGCTGTGCTCAGGAATCACTCCTGCAGGGATTCAGGAACTAGATGAGATGCTGGGGATAGAACCTGGTGACCCACTTGCAAGACAAATGCCCTATCCTTGTACTATGCACATGTGACAGTTTCACTTCTGTTCATTTGAGCTGGATGTCCTGGGGTGTACAACACCCCCCATTCCAGTAAACATGCCTTATTTCCTTGAAGGTTGAGTGACAACGCAGCATGGAGGGACCCTGCACAGAGTCAGCAGGCTCCTACAGGATTCTCAATCCCTCCCCAACAAAGAGAGACCACACCAGAGGAAGAAGCTCTCTGGCATTTCATTAACTCAAAGGATAAGGATTGTAAGGTGATGTTTGAGGAGAATGAGGAAGAGTGATAAATTTGAAGGTCTTAAAAGGAAATGATCCAGAAAGTTCTGTTGTCCCCTCCTACTAACCCCATAACCTTCCCTCTGTTCAGTTGATTCCCTCTCTTTGATTTTTTAATTCTCTATCTCTCTGTTTTTGTCTCTCTCTGTCTTTCTCTCTCTGTCTCTGTCTCTCTCTCTCTCTTTCATAGGCCTAGACACACCAGGCAGCAACCATGGCCTGATATGACAAAGCCTCCAGGAAAGGGAGATGTTTGCTGAGGATTCTTAGCAACATTGCGAGTTAATTATTTAATTGGGTGAAACATCCATTAGGGAGGATTCTCACTTCTCAGACAGCCTGTGAGTAAACATGTCGAGAAGAGAAGAGTGAGGTGTTGGCGAAAGCTGCCATTCACCCCGGTTCTTCCCTCACCCCCCATATGCCCCAGCTGGAGAAGGACGCTCAGAAGGACCCTGTTCAGATGTTTCTATAGATTGGTCCAGGACAGACTACTGCGCAGGGGGTCAGAGACAAGTTATGTTTATAATGAGAGCAGAGAGGTGCTGGGGACCTCAGCCTCACCACAGAACCCGTGGAAGAACAATCGTGTCAGGAAATTAAACCCCACTTATACCAGGCATCTTCCTACAAAGTGAACAAAATCTGAGAAGCCAGGTCTGAGAGCATTAGGATGAAAATTGGGAAAGATGGCGCAACCACTCTAAGATGAACAATGGTACAGAGCTTGCTGGGCAGAGAGAGATGGGTCTACCTGAACCTGGAGCTGGGGTTACCAGATCAGAAGTATAACCTAGATAGAGGAGTCATTATTGGTTAAACGTGACTGTACAAAACAGAAACCACTAGAAAGAGGAGAGACAGAGAGAGGAAGCAAGAGAGAGAGAGAGAGAGAGAGAGAAAGAGAGAGAGGAAGAGAGAGAGAGGAAAGAACAGGAGAGAGCAGTTCCAAATTTTCTCTCATCTCTAACTACAACTAGAAACTGGCATTGGTTCAAATCAATAGGAAACCAGTAGCCAGAGCAGTCAGAAAATATCTTTTGCAGGGTAGATCCCCTAAAGACAGACAAGGGGTGGGGAAGAAATAAAGGGAACTACAAATAGGCCATTAGCTGCTCATGAACTGCACAGCTTTTTACATTCTTAGAAAGACTAGAAAGGCACAATCTCCAGACTGCATGCAGGGATGCTACAACCTCTGACACCAATCATTGAACAATGGCTTCAGAATAACTGTAGCTGCAAATACAGAGACCAAGTAACCAGAATCAAATCCTTGCTTCTTGGTCACCGTTGTCTTTGTCTCCAGCCACTCAGAAGCTAGAGCCAGAGGAAGAAGTTGTAGGAAAAACAAACCATGTTCCTACCATCCCACCAGGCATCAGAAACAATGAGAAACAGAAAACGGAGTTGTCAGGGCCGGAGAGATAGCACAGTGGTAGGGCATTTGTCTTGCATGCAGCCTACCTGGAGGGACCCGGTTTGATTCCTGGCATCCCATTTGATCTCCAAGCCTGCCAGGGGAGATTTCTGCGTGCAGAGACAGGAGTGGCCCCTGAGCACCACCAGGCCTGGCACAAAGATCAATAAATAAATAAATAAATAAATAAATAAATAAATAAATAAATAAATAAAGTTTTAAAATATGGGGTATTCTCACCTTCCAAATGCCTGAAATTTTTTTGTTTTGTTTTGGGGGTCACACCCAGCAGCGCTCAGGGGTTACTCCTGACTCCAAACTCAGAAATCGCTCCTGGCAGACTCGGGGTACCATATGGGATGCCGGGATTTGAATCAATGACTTTCTGTATGGAAGGCAAATGCCTTACCTTCATGCTATCTTTCTTTTTTTTTTTTTTAGTTTTTGGGTCACACCGGCAGTGCTCAGGGGTTATTCCTGGCTCCATGCTCAGAAATTGCTCCTGGCAAGCACAGGGGACCATATGGGATGCCGGGATTCGAACCGATGACCTTCTGCATGAAAGGCAAACGCCTTACCTCCATGCTATCTCTCCGGCCCCTCATGCTATCTGGCCCCTTTTACTTTTTCTTTTTTTCAAATGTCTGAATTTTATTAATGTAGCTGATGACTAGATTTCTATCTGCTTCCAGAACCCTAGCTGCAAGAGAGTCTAGATTTCATTTTCCAACTTCTCCAGGCAAAACTGGGGGAAATGGCATAAAAGGTTGAGGGGACCCGTCCTCAGTGTCACCATACCATATACCACACCTCACCACTTACTCACAGGGAACCCAATCAGATGGCGGTAACAGGACAAGACTGAGGAAGAGGGCTTCCAGATGCTGCAAGAGGTCAGAGAAGCAGCTTGTCCTTCAGAGACACTTGAGGAGGTCCCCTGAGTGGATCCCCCCTCCTCGGTCTAGTTTTCTCTGTTCCCAGCCCTCCGAGCTCCTGAAGCCTGATTTACTTCATCATCTCTACTCTGCACCAGGCTCAGGGTGGCCCAGCTGCTTGGCCCAGCTTAGAGGCTCCCCACACTCTGCTCAAAACTGCCATCACCATCTCAGCATCTTTTTGCACAGGGCCCCTTGAATTATGAAAATCCAAAGATTTTCACTGCTTAGAATAAAGAATATGTTAAGAAAGTTTCCACAGCTTCTGGGGGTGTAGAAAGGTTTCCTTTTAGGGTGATGAATTGGAGGCTTGGGAAGCGTTCCTCTTGTTTTTTGGATATCATGTGCACCCCAGTCTCACCATAGGGACACACATGTGCGATTGCATACACACATACACACCAGCATATGGCAGATGGACTTCACCCAAGTCCTGTACCGGCCCTGCTTTGAGAAGCAGAATCCACACTCACCAGTGGGGTACATAGTGGATGCTCTAAGGGATTTCCTAGGAATGGGCACTAAGGGCAAAGGGCAGCTCAGTGGACTAACCTGCTCATTTCCAGGGCAGTCTCTTCTACAGCTGGAATGGGATTAAAGGAAGTGTGTGTGTGTGTGTGTGTGTGTGTGTGTGTGTGTGTGTGTGTGTGTGTGTGTGTGTGTGTGTGTGTGTGTGTAAGACAAATGGGGAGGGATACACATAAAACAGAAACAAATAAAGAGTTCAAATGTGAAACGATTAAAAAAATAAATCGAAGGGAGTGAGATAAGGCCGCAGAGCCTCTGCTCCCTAGTTAACATTCATTGGATTGAATAATCAGGCTTCATTATCTCAAATTGTCTGCATATTTGCCCTCAAAATGCTAATTTACAGTTGGCTGGGAGCAGTCTAGGCCTATTTTGACTAAAATATTATTTCACTTTATTGAGCATTGTTCTTAGCTGTCGGGCATCTTGGTTTGCGAGGGGAAGGAGACGAAGAAATAGAGGGAGAGGAAAACATTTTCTATCAAAGCTCTGCCCCGCTCAAGTCTGATTATGGGCACCTATTTTGCGTAGAAATGGCATTTCTAAGCCTCCAAGTAAAATTAGAGTCTTTATCATTTTCTTTTAGGGGATAGTCAGTTTATCACTAATCGCAGTAAAGGAAATAGAAGAAATAATTTTGTTTTGTTTTACTGAAGGGGTAGAAAATCCCATTCAGCGCTTTCTTTCCCCACATGAGGTTGCCGCTTCCTCCTCTCCTCCCCTTCTCCTGTCCCTCCAAAGGCCCAGAATCTTGCCCTTCTCTGTCCTCCATGCCCTAATGACCAAATGCATGGTCCCATATTAGCCCTGGACATCTGGACGTCTACTGGGGCAGAAGGCTGCAGATTTCACTGAAAAATTGGACCAGGGAGGTCTGACCCAATTCTTCCCTGTCACATCAGAGTTTCAGGATTCCAGGTGGCATTATGAGGACTCTGGGTGGAGCTCTCAGTGTGGGGTGAGTGGGGCTTTCACACTCTCCTACCTCCACCTGGTGTCTCTCGTAAATGAGGATGTCGCAAGGAAATTAACCTTTGTGTGTGTGTGTGTGTGTGTGTGTGTGTGTGTGTGTGGATTTTGGGTCACACCTGGCAGTGCTCAGGGGTTACTCCTGGCTCCATAATCAGAAATTGCTCCTGGCCAGCACGGGGGACCATATGGGGCACCGGGATTCGAACCGATGACCTTTTGCATGAAAGGCAAACACCTTACTTCCATGCTATCTCCCGGGCCCTGGAAATTAACCTTAATATCGGGCTGTACAGAGGGTAGGGAACACACATTGCCTTGCACATGGTCCACCCAGGTTCAATCCCCGGCACCCCCTAGGGTTCCCTAAGCATGCCGGGAGTGATATCTGCACACAGAGCCAGGAATAAGCCCTGAATACTGCCAGGTTTAGCCCCAAACAAACAAAAAAGAACCTTAAACTCATTTTTATTCCAACCCAGGTATTAGAAAGGCCAGACAATAGTAGCTGCAGATTACAAATTAAGAGGTCACCTTGATGATTCCTATAACAAGATCAGGAGTGGGAAAGACTTTTCTGAAGGCACTTTGGGGTCAAGTTTCCTACATTTTTGTCCTCTCCTCTCCTGAGCAATGAATGAGTCATTGCTTTTTCTTTTCCACCCCTTCTCCTGTTCCCTCCAAAGGCTGAGAATTCTATCTTATGCCCTTTCTGTGCTCCAGGCCCCAGTGGGAAGGTGCTGGATTGTAGGTGTCATCTGTCTGTCTGCTCAAAAGTTCCTGCAAAGGAGAGACAGGACCCAGGAGACAGTATGGCCCTCCAGCCTACAGGCCTCCCCTCTCCTACAAAACCCTTTCCTGTCAGCCAGCTCTCCGCTCTTCTCCAGGTCAGCCAACTCTGTCCAACATGAAGCAGAGATTCCCAGGCCAGGATTCATGCAGCACAGGTGGGCAGGTTCAACAGTGCGAGACAGTGCACAGACAGGTTGGCTGGGGCCTGAGGTCCAGCTCCTACTTCCTTCCCTGACTCCTGTACCTCTGTGCAAAGGGGTGCAGGATGGGCTAACCTAGACCCTCTAGAGCTGACTTACATCCTCCTCCCTGTCCCAAAGGACTGAGTTCAGCCACTGCTCTTCTCATGACCTATCCTAATCTTGGATGAATGCCTGGACTGAAACCCAGATTTGACACGATCCCCTGCCCTACCCAGATCTTTGTCATACAATAAAAGGACCCTGGCATATCTAAGAGGATTCAAAACTTCCGGACAGAATATAGTGCTATAATACAGCAAGTTTCGCCTGGCACGAGGCTGACCTGGGTTTAATCCCTGGCATCCCAAATGGTCCCCCAGACTATCTAGGAATTATTCCTGAGGGCAGAGCCCCAAAACAAAACAAAACAATAAAAGATCTCCAGACACCGGCCTCCATCTGTCCCCTAACTGCAACCAGCATCTGCTTTGCCTGGTTCTGCAGTTACTGTTCTCACTCAGCCCCCTGATTTCCTTGGACACCCCATTTTCCAGATCTTCCAGGTCAACTCAGGTTAGAGGCAAACTTGCAGGGCTGAGGGTCACTTGTGGGAGAATATCCACTGGCACATTATAGCTTCTATTACACAGTCATGCTACAATCTTCAGGCATCCCAGCCACCTGTATCAGAGCCTCTGCTCTGAGAACTACCCGCCCCTCCCAACTCACGCACAAACACACGTAATCACGCATTGCCCCTGCACTGAGAATCTAAGCCTTGAAAAGATATTCCCTTTCCCAGTCCAGTGCTCAGTGACTGAATGCTTGATTCTCTTCTGGGCCAACCTCAGGAGGGGTCCTGGCCACCACATATTCACTGTGGGTGCATAAAGACTCTCCAACTCCCAGCTCCTTTAGTGGGGCCTGCTGTGTCTCAGGTCCACAGCATGAAGTATGCGCTGCAAATCTGCTTCCGTCCCTCTCCCACCCCTCCTCTCACTGCAATCTGATGCCTTTTCTGTGTCCAGAACACTGTGGGGGTGGGGGGTGGGTTGAAGGGTCCTGACTGCCTCCCAGGAGGCCCAAGATTGGTTGTGGGGTGCCCCTCCTGATGTGGGCTCTGGTGCTAATCGATGGGCCACAGGCAGCAGAAGGTATTCAGGGCAAGGATTAGGGGCGAAAGAGGACAATTAAAACCCTCAGGCCACACTCTGCTTTCTTGCACTCAGCCTGCAAAGCTCTGCTTTCAGCTTCCCATGCTACTTACTCGGCCTGTCTGCTCCAAGCCAGCCAGAGGGCAGGGAGCCAACTGGCAAGTGTCTGGAAGATTAGGGGTGGTTGGAGAACACTGTGCAACACGGGGAGTGGTGGCTGGCTATCCCTCTGGTTCAATGCAGGGACTTGGCCCTGCCCACCCTAGAGCCTCTCCTGGGAGCCTGCCAGAGTCCCCAAGATGTCCCGTTTTTCCCAGATTGATCATCGATGTGGATGGTCTCCTATTGTAAAAGTAGACAGTATAGACAGACAGACAGACAGATAGATAGATAGATAGATAGATGATAGATAGATAGATAGATAGATAGATAGATAGATAGATAGATAGATAGATAGATAGATGAATAAAGAGAAACAAGCAATTTTAAAAACCGTGTTATTTCAGTCGGAGAGACAGTATGGAGATAAGGTGTTTGCCTTGCATGCAGAAGGACAGTGGTTCGAATCTCGGTATCCCATATGATCCCCCATGCCTGCCAGGGGTGATTTCTGAGTGTAGAGCCAGGAGTAACCCCTGAGCACTGCCAGTGTGACCCAAAAACCAAAACCAAATCAAAACAAAAATGTGTTATTTCACAGGAACTCATCTTAGGAAGCACTGACAAGACATCCTGGGGTCCCGAGAAATAGCACAATGGTAAGGTGTTTGCCTTGCACGCAGCGGATTCGAACAGATAGACCGTGGTTCAAATCCCAGCATCCCATATGATCCCCTGTGCCTGCCAGGAGCAATTTCTAAATACAGAGCCAGGAGTAATCCCTGAGCGCCACTGGGTGTGGAAAAAAAAAAAAAAAGAAAAGAAAAGACGTCCTGGGGCAGGAGCAACAGAACAGCCAATAAGGCACTTACCTGACACTTGTCTGTCCAGAGTTTGGTCCTCAGCATCCCATATGATTCTCCTTTGCACCAGTCAGAGTGATTCCTGAGCGCAGGGCCAGTAGTAAAAAACAAAAACAAACTAAAGGAAGTATGCCTTCCATGGATTTCCCTCATTATGCCACAGGCAATGTGCAGGATATATATTTATGCTGTTCCTGACTCCCAAAATCGTGCTGTTAATCCTTTTAAAAAATAATAAAATAGGGGTCCGGGAGATAGCATGGAGGTAAGGCATTTGCCTTTCATGCAAAAGGTCATCAGTTCGAATCCCGGTGCCCCATATGGTCCCCTGTGCCTGCCAGGAGCAATTTCTGAGCATGGAGCCAGGAGTAGTCCCTGAGCACTGCCGGGTGTGACCCCCCCAAAAAAAAATAATAATAATAAAATAAAAGGAGAGAACAGAATCTGAGTGGTGTCGGAAAGAAAAGGGCAAGATGGAGGAAGGGAGGCATGGTGAGACCTGGGGATGATCTGCAGAACCCCAGGCTGCAGACTCACACTCCAGGCCCAACTAACCTGTAAGAAAGTGGGAAAGAACTCTTGACTGAAACTGGGTGGTGAAAAGGAGTCATGGTGGGGTTGTGGTGTTGTGGTATGAAAACCTGTCTGGGAGCAGACAGACAACCCAGATCAAGGGGCAGAAGAAGAGCAAACTGGAGGAGGCCACTGGCAGTGAACAGCACTT
>PVKC010048289.1:0-10918 GCA_004027635.1 Crocidura indochinensis | reverse complement strand
AACACAACCAGAAGGCAAGAAATAATAAAAACCAGTGCAGAAATAAATAACTTAGGGGCCCGGGAGATAGCATGGAGGTAAGGCGTTTGCCTTTCATGCAAAAGGTCATCGGTTCGAATCCCGGTGCCCCATATGGTCCCCCGTGCCTGCCAGGAGCAATTTCTGAGCATGGAGCCAGGAGTAACCCCTGAGCACTGCCGGGTGTGACCTGCCCCCCCCCAAAAAAAAGAAAGAAATAACTTAGAAACTAAGAAAACAATACAGAAAATCAATGAGACCAGGAGTGGGTTTTTGAAAGAATAAACAAGATAGACAAACCACTGACAACACCGACCAAAAAAGAGGGAAAACATCCAAATAAGTAGAATCACAAGCAAAAGGTCAGAGATTACAACAGAACCCAAAAAAATTCAAAACATCATGAGAATTTATTATGAAGAACTATACTCAGGCTAGATAATCCAGAAGAAATCGACAGATTTTTGGAAAATGACAATCTTCCAAGATTGGAAAAGGAGTATTTAGAAAGTATAGACAGGCCTATTACTTCTGAGGAAAACAATCCAGGTCCGGATTGTTTTACAGGTGAATTCTTTCATACATTCCCAGAAGAATTACTAAAATTGATCCACAGGCTCTTCCAAACCATTGAAAAGACAGGAATCATCCCCAATTCCTTTTATGAGGCTAATATCACACTCATTCCCAAATATGGCAAAGACAACACCAAGAAATAAAACTACAGGCTAATCTCACTATTGAACTTAGATGCAAAAATACTGAACAAAATCTTAGCAAACGGAATCCACCACTACAGATTATACACCATGCCAAAGTGGATTTCATAACAGGGATGCAAGGATGGTTCACCATAAGCAAATTAATCAACATCATACACCACATCAACAATAAAAAATATAAAAATTACTGTGGGGAACCAAAACTGTTCCCCCCAGCTATTTGAACTTTAACTGAACCTCAGGCTTGAAGAAGAACCGACATTTGCTTAAGCTCAGCCAACAGAAAACTCTGCAAAGACAAATTTAAACTAAACAAAGGACCTGGCTTAACCAAAATCCGTGCCTGCCTTGTTCCGGCTCTCGCTGTAGTCAATCTATAGATCATGGCCATAAGATCTTTACTATAGGCTTTATAGTTAATTTTGCAGTACTAAAATGTTTAGTTATGCACAGCTATGAAAAATAATTTGAAGGTCAGGGTATGCGCAAACAACCTCCCATATCCTGGCTCCCCCATTTACCAAACAAACCATCTGCCTGTGTACATAATAAACATGCTCTGCTCAAGTTTCGCTTTCATTGAATGTTTCAAATGTGTTTTGTCATGTTGCCATTGGTCAAAACCTGGTTCTTTGTTCCATTAAACACACCCATGCAAAACTGCTTAAAAACCCTCAATCCTGTTCAATAAACACTCTTGATCTCTCTTTCTTTGTCAAGAGTCATTACTAACTTTTGCCTCCACAGAAATTCTCACAAAAGAGCTGTAACACCCACCTCGTTGTGCGGTTACCTGTAAAGCAAGACCCCAAGCTGCTGGTCAGCTAGGGTCCCAGTCCTTTTAGGGCTGGCTCCAGGGACACCGCATCTGGCGCCCCAGCGCCTAACGCATAGCAATCGATGAAGAGAAGGCATTTCACAAAATCAATCACTCATTCACGTTGAAAATTCAGCAAAATAGGACTGAAAGGAACATTTCAAAGATAGGTAAAGCTATCTATGAAAATGCTACAGCCAACATTATTCTAAATGGCAGAAATCTGAAAGCATTTCCACTAAGGTCAGGAATTAGGCAAGGATGTCACTATCTCCAGTCTTATTCAATATAATCTTAGAAGTCCTAGCAATATCAATCAGCCAAGATAAGGGAATCAAAGGAATCTAAATAGGGAAAGAGGAACTAAACTATATCATTCTGCAGATGATATTATGATATACATCAAAACCCCTAAAGAGTCCATAGTAAAACTCCTAGAAACAATTAACCAATACAGCAAATTGGTTGGCTACATAGTCAATACACAAAATACAGTAGCATTCCTCTATACAAATAACAAAGTTGAGGAGGAAGAGATTAAGGATAAAATCCCATTTAAAATAGTATCAAAAAAAATACCAAGTATGTAGTAATCAACCTTACAAGGGAAGTGAAGGACATTTACCATGAAAATTTCAAAACACTTCAGAAATAAATTGAAGAAGATCTAAGTAAATGGAAGAACATATCATACTCATGGGTTGGTAGAATCAATATAGTCAAAATGACTATCTTACATAAACTTCTATATAGATTTAATATCATTCCTATCCAAATTCAGGCATCATTTTTAAAGACCTAGAACAGTCAATCATAAAATTCATCTGGTACCACAAAAGACTCAGGATAGTCATATACATACTGAAAAACAAGAAGCTGGGTAGTATGTCTCTACATAATCTGAAGCTATACTATGAAGACATAGTTGTCAAAACAGCATACTGGAACAAAGACAGAGCCTCAGACCAGTGAGTTATAACAGAATTTCAAGAGATAAATACCCAGATATACAGTCAACTAATATTTGACAAAATATCCAAGAACTTGAAATGGAACAAAGACAGTCTCTTCAACAAATGGTGCTGGCACAACTGAAAAGTCACCTGTAAGAATTTGAAAATTGATCCATATCACAATCCTTATACAAAAGTCAACTCAAAATGGATTAAAGACCTGAAATCAGATCCAAATCTATAACGTCTATTGAGGAAAAACAGGCAGAACACTCAAAGAACTATATATTCTAAAAAAGTCTTCGAATATAGAATGCCAATGGCAAGAACTTTAGCATCAAACCTAAACAAATGGGACTACATCAAACTAAAGAGTTTCTGCATGGCACAAGAAACCCTACTTAATACTACAAGACCGTTAAATGAATGGGAAAAATTTTAGCACTCAACACTGATATCTACAATATACAAAGCAGTCAGAAAGCAGGGCACCTAAATACCTAATAAAGCAATTGAAAAATAGGGAGAAGGAATGAATAGACACTTCTCTGAGGTAGAAAAAAAGATGGCCTGCAGGCACATGAAAACATGTTCACCTTCACTCATCATTAGAGAAATACAAATAAATACAACTATGAGGTAACACCTTACACCAGTGAGGATTAGTCAAAAAAAGGGCACAGTCTCTGTTGGTGGGGATGCAGTATGAAAGAAACTCTCATTCACTGCTGGTAGGAATACTCCCTAGTCCAACCCCTGTGGAAAACAGTCTGTAGAGTGCTCAGTAAATTCATAATTGAGCTGCTATATGACCGAGCAATTTCTCTCTAGGGTATATATTTCCAAGTGGAAAGGACATTCATCCCAAAATATGTGTTCAACCCCACTATTTATGGCAGCACTGAGTATAATAGCCAAGATTTGGAACCAACCTTGATGTCCAAAAACAAATGATTGGATCATGAAGATGTGGTATTTATACACAATGGAATACTACATAGCAGTTAGAAATGATACAATCATAGACTTTGTAGCAAAGTGGATGGATCTACCAAAAATTATGTTAAGTGAAGTAAGCCAGAAGATGAAGATAAACACAAACTGATAGCACTATTCTGAAGTACCTAGTATATACACTATATACACATGTAATACTCCATGATCAAATACAATGGTTTAACAGGTTAGAAAAGCCAAGCACTGTAATTATCAACATTTACTGGGGAGTGGTATCCAAAACAAATGGAAAAAAGAACAACACAAAGCCTCGACTATACATTATAGAATAAAGCAACCAGCAACAGCAGAAACAACAACATAGAGAAAACATGTATGTAATCAGTGTTTTATTACAAAGGCCAATAATAATATCTTAGGGATCTTATTTAGGATCACATGTAAAGAATTTAATGGGAAGACAGTGACTCCAGTGAAAGCATTTCATAATAATATGTTTTAAGCCTAATCTGACCATATTTTAAAATAACCTCTCATTTTTTCTGTCCACAGGGTACTTGGATAAAAAGAACTGTTGCTTGGATAAAAACAACTGTTGTTTTTGGACTATTGTTTGATATGGGACTCAGCTCCAGAAGGATCTCCAGAGCAAGTTCTTTATCTGAGACCTCTCTGCCACAAATCATTACTTAATCTCAAGAAGACCAGGGTGTGCAATGAAAACATGACCTGGATCCCACATCCCACAAGAAAATCTCAAAGACAATGGGGAAAGCTATGTTTTCTTTATAAGTTTAAGAAGTATATAATACTACCTCTTAATCTGATTATCCCCAAATATAAGGAAGTCTGCATCACTTTGTTCCCTTAATTATTTTAAGTCATTTTAAAAAAATATTTTATATATATATTCACGTTTTTTTCTGTCTTGATTCTGTTTTCTTCACTTCCTTAACTTCACCTTTTCTGGTTGTGCTTGGTACAAAAACCTACAATAAAAGGTCTCTCTTGGGATAAGAGCCTCAGTTAAAACCAGGGCACAGAGAGGATGGGGCCTTATACCCCCATTACTAAATGTATCAGCAATGTAATATAGCACCATTTCTTCCTCCCAAGGCATACTAAAAATGGGGAAATTTAACAAGCTCTTATCTACTAGGCATAAGAACCCATACTTCTTTACAACACAGGGGCACTTTCCACCTTGAATATATGCCATTTGGACCCAATTTAGACTGCAGGTGTTTAGAGAGTGACCTTCCAACCCCAAATCCTAGATCCCAGATATAGAACAGACACAGTTCTTTGCAACTACTCCAGAAACCAAACTCCCTCTGGGACATTTATAATATTTCTCTGACACCAAACATGTGCCTGATTTGATACAATATCCTGACAATAAGGTAATGGCAACATCTTGAGCTAAGAGCAGGTTGTCTTACCTCACCATCTAATGATAGGATGAAGTCAGTAGATATTTCATCCCATGATATGTGCAAAAGCCAAGATCGCTACCTAGAGAAGATAACAATGACTGAGCAGAACTCATCCTGGGACTAATAAATCAAGCTCCAGTAAAAGCCTTGGCCTATGATCTGTACAACAACCAAGACCTCTAACTCCAGAGGTCTGACTAAATCGACTGTAACTCAACAGGTCTTCTGGAAACATAATTAAAGACTCTATTCTAGGCTTCTTGTAAAGATTTTTCAGTGCCTTGTATATTTTGGATATTAGCCCCTTATCTGATGGGTACTGGGTGAGTAGTTTCTCCCACTCAGTGGGTGTCTCTTGTACTCTGGGAACTGTTTCCTTTGAGTTGCAGTATCTTTTCAGCTTAATATATTTCCATTTGTTTATCTCTGTTTCCACTTGTTTGGAGAGTGCTGTTTCCTTCTTAAAGATGCCTTTAGTCTCAATGTCTTGGAGTGTTTTACCTACATGTTGTTTTATATGCATTATGGTCTGATATCAAGGTCTTTAATCCATTTGGATTTTACCTTTGTTAGCTGGGGGTCTGAGTTTGCTTTTTTGCCAAGTGGCTAACCAGTAGTGCCAACACCACCTATTGAAGAGGTGTTCCATTTAGAATTTCTTGCTCCTTGATGAAAAATTAGGTGATTGTATGTCTGGGGAACATTCTCTGAGTACTGAAGCCTATTCCAGCGATCTGTGGGTCTTTCTTTATCCTAACACCATGCTGTTTTGATAAATATAGCTTTGTAATAAAGTTTAAAGTTGGGGAAAGTGATACCTACCAAATTTCTTTTCCAAAGGATTGATTTAGCTATTCAAGGGTGTTTATTGTTCCAAATAAATTTCAAAAGTGTTTGATCCACTTCTCTGAAATATATCATGGATATCTTTAGAGGAATCAAATTAAATCTGTACAATGCTGTGGGAGCATATTGACATTTTAATGACGTTGATTCTGCCAATCCATGATCAGGTTGTTTCTTTTTCCTAAGGCCCTCTCTTATTTCTTGAAACAGTGTTTTATAGTTTCCTTTGTATAGGTCCTTCACGTCTTTAGTCAAGTTGACTTCAATATATTTGAGTCTGTGTGACACTAATGTGAATGTTTTCTTTATGTCCATTTCTTTAGTATCATTATTTGTGTATAAAAACGCTATTGATTTTTGTGTGTTAATTTTGTAGTCTGCCACATTGCTATATGCATCTATTGTTTGTAGAATCTTTCTGGTAGAGTCTTAGGGTTTTCTAAGCAGATTATCATGTCATCTGCAAACCGTGAGAGCTTGACTTCTTCCTTTCCTATCTCGATTCCTTTAATATCTTTTTCTTGCCTAATTGCTATAGCTAGTATTACCAGTACTATATTGAATAGGAGTGGTGAGAGAGTACAGCCTTGTCTTGTACCATATTTTAGAGGAAAGGCTTTTAACTTTTCTCCACTGAGGATGATATTTGCCATTGATTTGTGGTAAATGGCCTACACTATATTGAGAAAGGTTCCTTTCATTCCCATCTTGCTGAGAGTTTTTTTAATCAAGAATAGATGTTGGACCTTATCAAATGCTTCTTTGTGTCTATTGATATTATCATGTGATTTTTATATTTCTTGTTCTTGATGTGTATTATTTTGATAGATTTATGGATGTTAAACAATTCTTGCATTCCTGGGATAAAACCTACGTGATCATAGTGAACAATATTCTTGATGAGGCATTGAATCCTATTGGATAAGATTTTGTTGAGGATATTTGGATCTGAGCTCATCAGGGAAGTGGTCTGTAATTTTCTTTTTTGGAAGCATCTCTGTCTGTTTTGGTATCAAGGTGATGTTGGCTTCGTAAAGCTATTTGGAAATGTACCAGTTTTTTCAATTTTATGACTGAGCCAGACCAGTATTGGTAGTAGTTTTTCTTAAAAGTTTTGAAGAATTTATTAGTGAATCATTCTGGGCCTGGTTTTTTTTTTGGGGGGGGGGGAGACATTTGATTATCGTTTTAATTTCCTCAATAGTTATGGGGTGCTTAAATATGCTACATCTTCCTTATTCAAAAAAAGAAAGTTATAGGAGTCCAATATTTCATTCATTTCTTCCAGATTCTCATATTTAGTGGCAGAGTGTATCTCAAAGTAGTCTCTGATTAACCTTTGAGTCCCTTTTCATTTCTAATATGCGTTATCAAGTTTCTCTCTTTCTTTCTTTGTGAGTTTTTCCAATGGTCTATCAATCTTGTTTATTTTTTCAAAGATCCAACTTCTGTTTTCATTGATCTTCTGGATTGTTTTTTGGGTTTCCACTTCATTGATTTCTCCTCCAACTTTGTTATTTCCTTCTGTCTCCTTACTTTTGGTTTCTTTTGTTGATCATTTTCTAGTTTTATGAGGTGTGTTATTAGGCTTTTGAGGTATGCCCTTCTTCCTTCCTGATGTGTTCTTGCAAAGCTATAAATTTTCCTTTCAGTACTGCCTTTGTTGTGTCCCTAGGATTCTGATAGTTTGTTTTCTCATTGTCATTTGTTTCCAAGAGAGTTTTGATTTTCTTTTTTATTTCATTTCAGATCCACTGTTTTTCATAGCAGGCTGCTTAATTTCCAGTTGCTAACGTTCTACTTCTGTGTTCCTTTGTAGTTCACATCTTTGTGTATAAATTTGGGGTGTCTATTGGGGCAGACTTTGCATTTCGCCTGTGCATGTTTCTCTACTATTCTTTGTCCTGTACCTCTCCTGAGTCAGCCAAGAATGGCCCAGCAAAATTTCTCTTCTAGAAGCTCCAGAAGATCACAGCTACCCTGCTTCGCTTTGCAGCCACATGCTCTTTTTAAGGAATTAACCCCACCATAACTTGCAGAAAAAGACGCACTACAAGTGTTATAATTGGTAAACCTTGCAGGCAAACAACATGCACAGAGAATGAAGATGTAGCTCTGATGACCCCAAAAATACCAATCATTCTATTCACCTGATAAGGAGTTTAGAAAAGAAATTTAAAGGATCTTCATATAAATCAAAGAAAACATAGCTCTAGCTGGACAGAACACAAAGACAGAAATCAGAAAACTCCAAACAAATATAACAGATCTGAAAAACACAATAGCTGAACTGAAAAACACAATGGAAAACCTCTCCAGCAGGGTAATAGCAGTCGAGGACAGAATTAGTGAACTGGAAGATCAAATGCAGAAAAACCCCATACATCAGAAGATATTGGAAAAGAAACTTAAGGCAAATGATGATACAATGGAGAAATTACTCAAAGGATGTGAGCAGATGGAAATATAAGTCCTTTGTTAACATAAGCAACATAATAATTTGGAGTCCAAGATGCCCAGGAAGGAATCCACAGGAAGAATCAACAGTCAAAGACATCATCAGAGAAACTCTCCAAGCTAAAAATTGGATACAATCAAATTCTGCATGCCTGAAGAGTGTCAGCTAAAGGAGACTATAAGAAAATCATCCCAAGACATATCCTAGTCACAATGACGAACCCTACAGATTGAGATAGAATACTGAAAGCAGCAAGATTCGAAAGGGAAAATACATTCAAAGGACCATTCTTAAGATTTACAGCACACAAGCCAAAAGAAATTCTCAAGGTCAGGGACAGTGGTGGGATACTGTGACAAGTATGAATGAAATGGAGGCTTCATCTAGAAGAGTGCATCTAGCCCAACTCACTTTCAAGTATGAAGGAAGGATACATAGCTTCACAGATAAGCAACAGCTCAGAAAGTTTACAGATGCAAAACCAGCCTTAAAGGAAAAACTGAAATTTCTTCTTTAAGACAAGACAAACATAGGTCTAAAATTCTAAAATTTAAAATTCTACTCATTTTCTAAAATCCTAAATGTTTAAAATTCTAATTTCTATTCTAAAATTCTAAGTTCTATCCTCCATTTTTGTTGCATCACCTTCTTGACCATGAACCCCACCACACCATGCAGTAAAAAACACTCAATAGCATGGAGGTAAGGCGCTTGCCTTTCATGCAAAAGGTCATCGGTTTGAATCCCGGTGCCCTATATGGTCCCCCGTGCCTGCCAGAGCAATTTCTGAGCATGGAGCCAGGAGTAACTCCTGAGCACTGCCGGGTGTGAACCAAAAACCAAAGTCAATTGGAAACCAACACAGGGCAACAGCATGTATAAAGAATGAAGATGACAGCTCTGTTGATCCAGAAATTAAGAAATTACCGAAAACATAGTTAAGCTTTCCAACAAGGAGTTTAAGGTAGTAAGATGGAGGATGCTCATAAAACTAAAAGAAAGAAGAGATAAAGACTAAGAGAACACAAAGAAAGAAATCAATCAGGAAACTCCTCACTAAAATGATAGGACTGAAAAACTCAGTAATTGAAATTAAAAACTCAATGGAAAGAGTTCAAATTTCTAAAATTCTAAATTCTATCCTTTTGTATTTGTTTGTTTTGTTTTTGTTTTGTTTTGCCTTGTTTTCAACCATTCCATTTTGAAGCTCTGGGATTACTCCTGGCTCTACACTCAGAAATCACACCTGGCTTGTGGGGACCATATGGAATACCAAGGGATCAAACCACAGTCTGTCTTATGCTAGTGCTTGCAAGGCAGACACCTTACATCTAGCAATGCCTTCCACATCCATAATTCTAAATTCTATTCTAAAATTATGCATTGTAATCTAAAATTCTACATTCCTTGGTAAAATAATATATTCTAAGCTGTAATAATTGAAATTCCCCTATAAAATCTAAAATACTAAATTCTATAATAAAATATTAAATTTCGACTCTACTGGGGGAACTGTGAACTGAGGTGTCTCTCTTTCTGTGCTGCTTTCTTTGCTGAATTCTTGGAGCTCTCCCCAAAGACCAGAGCCCCTGGAAGTGAATCCAGAGGTCGCTGCAAGCTGGGGCTGCCAGCTGACTAATCAGTGAGTAAGAACCGGCTGGCTAAGGAGATCCCAATTGGAGAGCTGGTTGCTCCTCCTACGGGAGACTCCGCCCTACTGCGCTCTACTGGGGGAACTGTGGACTGAGGGGACTCTCTTTCTGTGCTGCTTTCTTTGCTGAATTCTTGGAGCCCCAGAAGAGCGCGGCCGCGAAGCGCACTCTTTCTAACCAATAAACCCCATCACAACACGCAGGAAAAACCACACTACTGGTGTGACAATGCGGAAAGCTCGTAGGCAAACACTATGCACTGAGAATGAGGATGATGTTTTGGATTATCTTAAAAATCCCAACCCTCTGTTTAATCTCTCAGATAAGGAAGTTAAAATAGAAATATGGAGTATGTTTGTAAAACTCCAAGAAAGCATAGATCGATCAGAACAGAACACAAAGACAGAACTCAAAAAACTCCAAACTGAAATAGCAGGCCTGAAAAACACGGTAGCTCTACTGAAAACCTCAGTGGATGCCCTCGACACCAGGGTTTCAGCAGCTGAAGAGAGAATTGGAGTACTGGAAGTGAGATGCACAAAAACTCAACACAGCAGAAGAAATGGGAAAAGCAACTTATGACAAATGATCGGGCAATGGAAAAAGTACTCAAGGAATGTGAACAGATGAAAATTGAAGTCTTTGATAAACCCAAAAGAAACAAAATAAGAATCATTGGAGTTCCAGAGACCCAAGTAGAAGATCATCATGAAGAATCAACTGTCAAAGACATCATCAAAGAGACAATACCAGAGTTAATGACTACATGCAGTCAAATTCTGCATGCCCGAAGAGTACCAGCCAAAAGAGACCCAAAGAAAAACACCCCCAGACGCATCATCGTTACAATGAAAAATCCTACAGATAGAGATAGAATACTGAATGCAGCAAGATCAAAAAGGGAAATTATATTCAAAGGAGCATGCCTGAGACTTACAGCAGACATATCACAAGAATCTCTCAAGGCCAGAAGACAGTGGTGGAATATTGTGACAAGACTGAAAGAAATGAATGCCTCACCGAGAATATTGCACCCAGCCCGACTGACATTCAGGATGA
>PVKC010048288.1:0-10919 GCA_004027635.1 Crocidura indochinensis | reverse complement strand
AAAAAATTACTCCCCTTAGATTTTTGTAAGGTATATGTAGCAACTAATCAAATACATTTTAATCTTATATTTTAACTTTCTTTGGGGGGCACACCATTGACACTCCTAACTGTGAGCTCAGAAATTGCTCCTGGCTTTGGGGACCATATGGGACGCTGGGGTATTGAACCACGTTCCATCCTACGCTAGTGATTGTCCTTACTTTTGGGCACAGACTGGGACCTTAGCACAAGCATCTTAATCAGGGAGGGTTTCCAAGGTAATATTGAATCACTGTTTATACCAGGTGGCAGAATCTTTTTGTTGCCTTCTTCACTCCTGCAAACTAGCTTTCACCTGCTGCAGTGTCTCAAGGCTGACTTCTCACTTGTTAGCATAGATACATTATTCCCCTAGAGCCTAGGTCCTGTCCCCACCTGCTCTGGAAAGCAACTTCAGCTAATTTCCTGATCAGCATCCACTTGATGGGAGAGTTTATCTTTTCTCACCCACCTTCTCCTGCCAGGTATGACACCTGGGGTGGGAGAATTACTGATGATATAAAAATAATCTGGCAAACATACAGGGCATCAAAGCCATGTTCCATTTAGCTTTGATGCGAATTATTTCCCATGCAACTATATTGACCTCTGGAGTCTCATTTCAATAGTCTAGGTAAGGGGAGAGGACCTTGGTGCGCCCCCCCTCCCAGGATTGGGTAAGGGGCACATGCCCAAACTTTGTATTCTCTGGAGGGTGGTTCTCCCCTCAGTCCAGGAGCAGCCAGTCTGTTGTCTGGACCACTGCTCTCATTATTATGGTCCTGAGGGTTTCTTCCCCTCTAGTTATTGGGCCAAGAAGAGGTATACGGTTATGGGGCATACACTGGCTATTTAAGACAGTTAAGCTGCTGACTCCCTCCTTATTTGCCTTAACTGGTGTTCCCACTAGAGTTAGTTTAGGTGCATTCTCTTAAAGACCCTATTGATATTTGGGATAAACAGCTCAGATTGACAGCATGCACAAAACTCTGCCTGAGACCACCATCCTTAGCCTCAGGGTCCAGCTCCCTCTGTGCTGCCAGATGGCTAATCTGATGCATGCTTATATTCAATAGAGAAACTTCCTTTCCCCAGAACCCAAAGCCATGAGTTGGTTGACATCCACTTTTCTTAACATTTAAACCTCAGTAGGAGCAGATTATTATAGAGTGTACCCAGAGACCCCAAACAAAACCCACCAAGTCAAAGTTTAGAAGAGGAGTCCTCATGGTGACAATCTGACCTATAAGCCACCCCCTCCCCATCCACAGGGTATCATTCTTGCTAGTCTCTGTGCAGTCATTACGGTCACTGCTGCAGAAACACCAGGACTATTTGCCTTATGTTCTGGTCCTGTGGATCTGCAGCGTTTCCTTCTTATTCAGGTTGTGATGTCACCATGAAGAAAAGGAAGCTCCTGCTTTCTCTTCAATCCTTGAGGGTGTCCAGTGTATATATGGTACCTGGGAAACTTATTGGCGACTGGTCATGTCAATTCTATCCAGATGATCCCCCAAATGCAGGGTTCCAGAGTAGAAGGATGAGACCACACAATTGGGATAAAGTTTAATACTTTAATCTGTCTGTTAACAAGATTCCCCAGCCTGACCAGCCAGGGCTAAACCCCAAAGGAGTTGAGCCATCTTTTATTTCTTATATCACACTAATTTGGAAGATTAGTCAATGTTTATTAATATCCTTCTCACCATTTTACTCAGCAAAATATTCTCCATATCTATAAATAAATATATAAACTAATTTCATGATTTTGTTTTTCCTAACCATAGCATACACAATGGTATCATTGTGTAGATGTACCACAATTTCTTTATCTACTCACCTGTTCTCACTTAGGCTGCTTCCAGATTTTGGCAATTGAGAACAGTGCTGTGATGAACATAGGAATGCAAAGGGCTTTTCTGCATGGCATTTTTGGTGTCTTCTTAAGGTATATTACTAGGATTAGTATTGCTGGATCAGATGGGAGCTCAATTCTCATTTCTTTGAGCAATATCCATATAGTTTTTCAAAAAGGATAAACTAGACAAAATTTCCTCCAGCTATGAATGAGATTTCCTTTGTCCCCATAGTCACATAAGCACCAATTTTTATTGTTCTTTGTGATGTGTGCCAATGTCTTTGGTGTGAGATAATATATCATTGTTGCTTTGATTTGCATCTCCTTTATGATTGGGAATGTGGATAATTTTTTTTGCCTTTAGCCCTATGTATTTCTTTAAGAAAATATCTGTTCATTTCTTCTCCCTATTTTTGATTGGGTTAGAGTGGCTGGTTTCTTGGTCTCACTGTCACTGCTGGCTGTCTCTTAGCCTTTCTTCTCATATTTATGCTGCTGCGTCCCATGTGGCCATGCTAGCTTATCATTATTCTATCTCACTCTCGTGACATTAAGATCAGCCATCAGATGGGCAAGGGCTATGCCCACAGCTACGAGTTCTGCTACCACGTCTGCATGCCACATTCTGGCAGTCACCAGGCAATGACAAAGACCATCCCTAACCTCAATGCCACTGCTGGACACTTTTAGCTGGTATCCCACTGCCCGACCACTGCTACCCATATGGCCAAATTACTGGGTTGTCCTGTTTTGATTAGCTTTGCCTCTGCTAATTCCCTTGGGGCTAATGTCCATGCCCCACAGTCTTGGCCATGAAGATGGTACCAGGCCGCATTGCACAAGTCACTCCCAAACTCTCTTCTCAGGAAACATTGCTGCATAACCAAATCTAGCACTTCCTCTATTGCTTAAGGTAGACCCACTGCCATATATTTCTTCAGCCATATCCCTAGGAGTTAAATGGTAATCAGGAGTTAAGTGGTAATCAGCCTCCACTTCTTCTCCAGGACTCTAGTTTCTCCTTTTTGGGCTGTGGGTTTCAGGAATTTCTTGCTTGGGATGGCACAGGGATGAGTTATTTGCGGTATCTATCTGCACTGCTGCTGCTGAAGCCACTAATGCTGCGCCGTCACTCCATTTTTTTTTTTTTTTTTTTGCTTTCAGGGATGTCAGTTTGTGGTAGAGCCTTGTCTAGACTGTGAGAGGATCTGGCCTTCATTCATTCATTTGTAATTCTCATTACAAAATCCTCCAGTCTTGGGGTGCTTCAATCCAATCGTAGAATTCTTAGCTTCTGTGAAGACACATTCATGCTCAAATAGTTGTTCAAATTGATGTTTCTCTTACTTTTCTCCTTGCTCTTTTTGTACCCAACTCTCTCCAAAGGCTCCAAAATTAATTGACTAAACTAAAAGAGGTTCCTTGTAGATGTTGACTTAAATTACTTTACCTTCTTAACTAGGTGCTTGGAGTTAAACTCAGACAATCAGTGTTGCTAGGATTAAACCTAGTCCTCCTGGTATAAATGCATTATCTCTGACAATTTTATTTTCAAGACATACATCACTGTTTAGAATTTGGATAATCGTGAATTGCACCCAATAAAAGTTAATTGTGACTGGAGTTCATACAGATCTTAAGAAAACTCAGGAGCATAGTCGAGAGAAACAAATAGATATTGAAAGGGAAAATTAAAAATTATTAGCCCAGCTGTAAGTAGTTAAATTAAAATAGATGTAAAACTATTATAAAAATTGATCATAGGGAACCATTAAAGATGAAGCTTTTGGAGATACTTTCTCTCATGTGTGATTACCAGAGCCCAATTTAACATGAGTATATATGTAATGCAAAACTGTAAAAATATTTATAATCAATTTTGAGAATATAGTTGATATAAATTCAGTTTAATAATTAACTTGAGAGATAAATTTGTACAACAATAATACTGTGAGCTGTTCTGAATTCCAATTATTACAAAAATGTTAAAGGTTCTTAATAAAATCTTTCAGAAATTGAATCAGTATAGTAGTGACTATAATATAAATTTACCTCATTAATACGTCTTCATCGAAATATAGTAAATAGAGGGGCCACACCAATACCACAGAGGGTAGGGTGTTTGCCTTGTATGCAGACTAATTAGGCTTGATCCTGGGCATGAAATATTGTTCCCCAAGTCTGCCAGGAATAATTTCTGAGTACAGAGCTAGGAGTAAGACCTGAATAACACCGAATGTGGACTGAAAACAAACACAGAAAAATATAGTAAATAAAAATTACACAAAGATGGGGCTGGAATGATGCGCAAGCGGTAGGGCATTTGCATACATGTGCTAACCTAAGAATTACATGGTTCAATCCCCCAGCACCCCATATGGTCCCGCAAGCTAGGAGTGATTCTGAGCGCATAACCAGTTGTAACCCCTGAGCGTCACCAAGTGTGGTCCAAATTCAAAAACAAAACAAATACAAAATATTAAATATAAAAAAGATGTAGCTGGTTCTTTTATGAGGATTAACATTTATGAAGTTATAGAATAAATAACTGTAATATCACCTATAATTGAACATATATGCATACACATATGAAGGCATAAAAATAAGTTAATAGATTATTGCTAGATATTTGAAGCAAATTCTTTTATCAGGAGGTAAAAAGACCAGAGTATGTAAAAAAAAAAAAAAAACACAAAATGTACTGTGTATATTGTTACACACTTATCCAAACCAACAATAACCTTCTTAAATGATTCTAATGTATAACAATAATTCAAAGATTATGATCAAAATCATTTTACTATTTTAGATGGAGATAAAATACAAATAATATTCTTGTGTGTAGCTTTATTTAAATACATAAAGGGAATATTCACATTAATTTATTTGATCACTTGAAAATCATCAGTTTGCTAAACTGAGTAAAAAGGAAGGCTATTTGATCCCATACAAGGCATTTACAAACTTTATTTGAAATCTTTTTGTAGTATACATATGTTGGTATTATTTTTGAAATGGTGACATACTATAGGTAGATTTTGTTTAAGACATGAGATTATGTGAAATATGTTTAAATTGTCAACTGTCAGTAGTATTTTAATATAGTGTTAGTAAAAATAATTATAATTTATAATAGTATCTGCAAAAATAATCAGAATACCATAAAACTATAACAAAAATAGCATAAAATTATTCAATGGGTTCAGAAGTAGAAAATTGTTAAGATGCAGTTAACTATGGAAAATAAATTGTAATTTGAACATACGTAATTGATGTGGAGGAATAAAAGCACCTGTGATGCTACAAATTACTAGTGAGAATTACAATTTTCTCAGATAAAAAAGTTGTTTTTAAATTAACTATTACAGAGGATGAGACAAATGGCATGAAATAAACATGATAATTTTCACAGAATAGAGGAAAAAAAGGATTGAAGTGAAATAGAACAGGGAAGACTACTCAGTGAATTAAAAAATAAAAATTAAGTATGGATAAAACAAATTTATTGGAATGATAGAAAAAAGAGTTGCTTATATTTTTATTTAAATGTCAGGTGCATGAATGAAATGCATGAAATGATGAAAATATATTTATGAAAGTATTTCAACAAGATAACTAATTTTGGGAGGTCTAGAAACATGAGTTAGGTACCACATACAGTATTGTCTTTGAAACATAATCAGAACATAGCCATTAGTAAGCAAAACAACCAAAAAATCATTTTTCTCAAAGCTCTGTTTATTTTTGTGTATTTCTACATGTTAAAGTATAAATAAAAATTATATTATTTTGAAAAATAATATAGGCAATATCTGCAGATATTTAAATATTGGCTTAAGAATTCATGATCACTTGAGTGGAATCATAAAAACAAGGAGTAATTTATGCCATGTTAAATATAGGCATATTAATTGTCGTATAGTGAGTAAAGAGGTTTGCCTTTTTAAAATACTATTATGTTAGCAACACTAGAGATACTCAAGTATGTGAATAAAAAGTTTGCATAAAGGAAGTATGGAATTAATCCCTAGTACCTCAGGTGTCCAAAAAACAATCAGTTGTGGCCCTCCAAACAAGATGTAAAACAAGACAAATGAACAGATATAGATAGGAAATAATTATCACTGTAACACAATTTTACAATATCTACATACTTATATATTAATACAAGCATGTAAACATACCATTGAGTTATCTGCTTTAATATTCATTTATATTTTCATATCTAAAATTGAAATTCAGAAGATTAAAATCAGAAATTGTATAAATAATATAAAATAATAAGAAACTTAATTTAATATTTAAGAAATTGCAGTTTATATAAATTACAAGTAATCTTGATAAAACTTATCAGTTTGTTTTTGCTTTTTGTTTTTGCTTTTCTTTGGCCACAGATGGCAGTGCTCAGCATTTACTCCTGCACCTGTGATCCCAGGTTTGTTCTCAGTGATAATTTCTATTGGTGCTCAGAGACATTTTGTCATGCTGGGTATTAAACCCGGTTCACCACATACAAGACAAGCACCCTAACCAGTATAGTCTACCCATCTATATAATCCAGTTGATTTTTAATAATAGCATACTATATATCAATTCAATGCATTGAAAACAAAAGCAAATTGGAAAATGACATTTAAAGAGTGTTTCACAACAACATCTTAAAATATATAGATAAAGGGAACTAAAGAATAAAGTCTTGCCTTAAATATGTTAAACTTTGTTTAATCTCTGCAACTGTATAAGGCTCTTCACACAATACCAGGAGTGACCCCCTAAGCACTGAACTAGAAAAAAATTACAGAGTACCACCAGCCATTGTCCAATCCTTTCCTTTCTTCCAAATTAAGACATTCACTCATAAAAAAATAATACCTCCAACCTAAAAATTTCACAATATTCATATGATGACTTTTAAAAATTAAAATTCACACACATCTACATATATATACTACTTTAAGAAATTTCAAGTACTGATAAAGAAATCACTCATTTATTTAACGAGTTATTGAAAGAAAGTCAAAGTAACATTCTGTAAACAAATGATTTTATATGAACACAGAAAATGTAATACCTAGACCATGTAAGAAATATTTTTAAAAGAACATATTGAGAGGGCACTTATCTTACTTAAATATTATAACATGACTAAATTGATACAGTATTATAAATGTTTAAAGATAGACATATAGAGTAGTGGATAGAGAAGAAACTTTAGAAAAAAAATTCAACATAGTCAATAAATCGCCAACAGGGTTACTAATGTACTTTCAGAAAGAATGTTGTTTTAAGAATTGGAGAAGCAATTAGTCATTCTAGCAAGACAATAAATTAAATAACATTTAACTAGTACTGACCAAATAAAACATTTTTAATGAAGTATTTTGAGTAAAATAAATTGGAAGCTAGCATATGATTGCAAACCATTAGCTCTGTACTGCAGTACAGTAAATACCTGGGAAGGAAATTGAGTTGGTTCGGATGGTTCTTGAAGCAAACTGAATATAACATAGGGATATTAATAACGAGGTGTGTATACTTTAGTATTTTAGATATCAAGTAATTAAATAATTGATATGATAAGTTTCAACACTATTGTACACGTGGCACAAACTATAATAATTGATTTCAATGAATTTGCCAAGAAGGCAGGTTCATAGAAGAAGGAAATTTGGTCATTGATGGAAGGGCTCTGACACACCAGCATAAGTTCAGAGTAGTAATATTGAATACCTGAAAATCTGTATTAAAATATTCATAAATCACAGTACCTAATTAACTTACATTCACCTATTAATTTTGCTTCAGTGAATTGCTAGCCTAAACTTGAAAGTTAATTTCAAATAATTTCAGAAGTAAGTAAATAAGAATACCCACCTAATTTCAATGATTTCAAGAGCTCCTTAACTGCATGAAAAATACTTCCAGGAAAAAAGATTTAATTGAAATGTTATCATTTTTTCTATTTCATACATAAAAGAAAATCATTTATATTTAAGAGATATAGCAAGCCTCCTATAATTAAATAAAATGTTGTATAATTGTAATGCAAATAACTAGAAGAGAAATCTGTAATAATTGTCATACAAATGGCCAATAAGAACATAAAATGATATTTATATAAATACACATTTTAATCATAATTGAGTGTCACTTCAGAAAGAAGGTAAGTTAGGCATACAAAGTGATGGCTAGTATAAATATTGTTTGGGATTTTTAAAACCATATTTTGAAATAATTTAGCAATATTACATGAAGTTACAAATAAAACCACCACTTCCTAAAGAACTCTACAGATACAGTGCAGCTTCTATAAGGAAATGAGATTTTTCAATGAAATATATTGCTTCTGAAATTGCTTATTACTAAGTTATAAATTGTAAGTTCAAAAATTTTAGCTTCCTGTATTATAAAGTAGTAGTAATTAATGGGTAATGTATTGCAAAGGGCTTAAATATTCTAAGAAAAACACTCATATATATGGTCAATTAATCCTTGATGGAGGAGCAAGAAATACAAAGTTGAGCTTGGAAATCTTCAGGAAGTAGTGTTGAGAAACTGGTTTGCTACATGAAAATGTGAATTCAAAATTCTTTAAAAAGTGCTCAAAAAGTATCTAGAGTAAAGATATTGATATCAGACATAAATCATAAGAAAAATAGATGAAAACATAGGAAGGACTCTCCATGACATTGAAACTTAAAGCTTCTTCAAGGAATAAACAACAGTGACCAAGGAAGTGGAAGCAAAGTTCAAGAAGTGATATTACATTAAATTAAGAAGTTTTTTTTTTACCTCAGAAATCAGTGAGCAAAATACAATGACGACCCACGAATAGAAGAACTTATTTAACCAATACCCATTATATAAATCGTTAATATTTAAGATATTGGTAGATTTCAATAAGAAAAAGAAATCCGAATCCATCAAAAAACGGGGAATATATGATCAAAAGAGCCCTCAAGAAGAAACACAGTCAACTCATGAAAAAATATTCCACATTAATCATCAGGGATATGCAAATAAATACAATGATATATCATCTCACACCATAGAAACTCCACACAATAAACCAACCAAACAAAAGAAGAACAAACTATGATGGCAAGGATGTAGGGAGAAGGGGAAATGGACTCTCATTCATTGCTGGTGAAAATTGTAGATTGGTACAGCTTTTGGGAAAACAAATAACCTTTGCTCAAAATCCTATAAATGGAGCTTTGATTTTACTCATCAATTTTGGGAATATATCCTACTTCCCAGAACACAATGCAGAAATGTCACCTGCATGTGAAAGTTCACTGCAGTACTATTAAAGATAGCCAGAATCTGAAAACAACTAAAGTACAGTATATGAGAAAAGAAGAGTGGTTAAAGAAGCTATGGTATCTCCACAGTGCAGTGGTTCTCATATAGTGGTTATCTCTCCCCAAGGGGTGTGCGAGGCTCCGTAAAGGGAGGCACGTTTGACCTCGGCAAACACTGTCATAACAAATTAAGCCCCTTGTTTATGTCTCTGAATGTCTCTGGAGCTGAGAGTTGCTGTGTCCTGCTTCAAACCGGCTTCGAAAAGCTATGCATTGCAAAACGTGCTCATTGTAGCCATTAATTCAGACATCACCACTGATTAAAAAATCAGCTCAAAATATTTTATATATTTTTGTTTTGCAGGTTAAAGATATTTTAATAAATATACTATTTACAATCGTGCCGGATGTGTGAAAAATGTTTTCTTCTTCCTATGGCGGCATGACAGAAAATAATTGAGAAATACTACCACAGTGGAATACTGTGAATCTGTTAGAAAAAAATGAAATGATAAAATTAGCTTATACATGGATAAATTTGGAAAGCATTGTGCTGAGTAAAATGAGTCGGAGGGAGAAGCACAAACATAGGATGATTTCACTCATTCTTCATATAAAAAAAAAACAAAACACATAGCATCAGAATAATACCCCAAAGTCAATTGAAATGGGAGATTACAATTACAGAGAAGAGGCTACTATGACAATAATAATTGAAAACGATAACTCTGGACCTGAATTGTAAATTGAATGGAAGCAAAGCAATATGCATGATATATTTTCAGTTAGTTTTACAAACCAAGGTGACTAAAAGGAAAAAGGGAGCACGAGAAGAAAATTGTCTGCCAGAGAGACAGATTTTGGTTGGGATGAATAGGGTAAATAAAAAGAATACTGTAACCGGGAGATTGGTGGTGTGACATAAACAGTGGTTAAGGGTTCAGTGTTGGAATAATGTATGATTGAAACTCAATTATCAATAACTTTTTAAAAAAGTGTTAATAGAACATTAAATATGACAATAAAATCAATCAGGATGCAATTATTTTATTTAACTAAAAGAATGAGAAGGATATGGGAAACAGGAAAATTTGAAAGACATACTTGTGATGAGATCAATAATTTTGAATGACTTGAAATGACTGTATTATGAAGAACTTTGTAAACTACAGAGCATGTATAAAAATATATATGGTCAAAATTATATTAGATATTTATATCAGGTATATCTACATAACCCCAAACAATAGCAATGCCAAATTTTTTAATAATAGCTGCTAATAAAATTATGCTTTCATATAGTAAAATATTACACAGTTAAAAATAAATAAACTGCTGAACCATGAACATACTATTGATGAATCTCAAGATCAGTATTTTCATTTAAATAATTTTTGTACAAAAGTCTTCATATGTATTATTTCAATAAGAAGGTTCAAAATATGTGAACTGTATACCAAATTAACTGATATTAATATGATCAATAGTTAATTTGGGGCTGGAGCGGTGATGCAAGTGGTAAGGCATTTGCCTTGCCAGCAGCTAACCTAGGTTGGACCGCGTTTCGAGTCCTCCTCCCCGCCACCCAACCCTTGCGTCCCATATAATCCTCCAATCCTGGAGTGATTTCTGAGTTCATAGGCAGGAATAACCCTGAGCACCACCTGGTGTGTCCACAAAAGCAAAAAAAAAATTTAATTTTTCTTTTTGTTTTTGTTTTTTTTTTTTTTTTTTTTT
>PVKC010048287.1:0-10927 GCA_004027635.1 Crocidura indochinensis | reverse complement strand
AAAAAAAAAAAAAAAAAGAATGGTGAGAGGAAAGAGAAATTCATGTTCAGAGATGACCTGAGCTTTTCCAGATTAGAAAAAGCCCAGTATGATTTCTTTATTTATTTTATTTATTTCTTTATTTTTTTGCTTTTTGGGCTACACCCAGTGACGCTCAGTGGTTACTCCTGGCTATGCTGCTCCTGGCTTTGGGGACCATATGAACACCAGGAGATCAAACCACAGTTTGTCCTAGGTGTGCAAGGCAAACGCTCTACCACTCGTGCCACTGCTCTGCCCCCTAACTTCTTTATTTTTGTTTGTTTGTTTATTTGTTTTTTGGACCACACCTGGTGATGGTGAGTTTACTCCTGGGTCTGCATTCAGGACTTACTCCTAGAGGTTCACAGGGGACAGTATGAACCTGGATTGAACCCAGGTCAGCCACGTGCAAAGCAAGTGCTCTGCTTTTTGTTTTGTTTTGTTTTGTTTTGTTTTGGGGTCACACCCGGTAGCGCTCAGGGGTTACTCATGGCTCTACACTCAGAAATCGCTCCTAGCAGGCTCAGGGAACCATCTGGGATGCTGCTGGGGAACCATCTGGGATACCTCCATCCTTCTGCATGCAAGGCAAACGCCCTACCTTCATGCTATCTCTCTGGCCCAAAGTGCCCTGCTGTTGTACTATCACTCCAGCCCCCCAGCTTAACTTCTTAATATGAAATTTCTGGAAGCATTCCTTTTTTTTGGATGGCCATACCTGCCAGTGCTCTGGGGTCACTCTTGGCAGAGCTTAAGGACCATATGGTATGGGGGGCTCAAACCTGAGCTTTCTGCATAGAGTCTACATACAGTCTATTGACTTATCTCCTCAATCCTGAAGGGTTTCTTTAAATGGGATAGGGGGGCTAGAGAGGTAGTAGATGGGGGAAGACACATATAGTTAACCAGAGTTAAGGCTCACAGCTGTGTTCAGAGTGAACTCCTGTTGGGCCTCAGGGAACCATTTGTGGTGCCAGGACTTGAGCATTAGCTGGCTCCATGCAAGGCAAGTGTTTTACTCACTCTCCTCCCTCTATGGCCCTTGTCTGAATGTTTTAATTCCTTTTGGCCTCTAAGAAAGACATTTTAAATATCAATTGTTAATCTGTTTGAAAAAAAAATGTGATCTTCCTTTCTTCCTTTTATTTTTTCCTAGAAGCAAGATACTGGTCAAGTTCTCCTGGATCTGGCATACAACCATTTGGGTGTGGTTGAAAAGGAGTATTTTGGTTTGCAGCATGGAGATGACTCAACAGAATCCCCTGTAAGTGCCCTGTCTTGAAGACACTCTGGACGCCTGTATGGCTGTTTTTGTTTGTTTGTTTGTTTGTTTGTTTTGTTTTTCTTTTTGTTTTTGGGTCACACCCAGCAGTGCTCAGGGGTTACTCCTGGCTCCATGCTCAGAAACTGCTCCTGGCAGGCACAGGGGACCATATAGGGCACCGGGATTCGAACCGATGACCTTTTGCATGAAAGGCAAGTGCCTTACCTCCATGCTATCTCCCGGGCCCCTACATGGCTGGTTTTATAGCTTGTGTTTTCTCACCCAACAGAGATGGCTGGAATCAAGCAAACCCATCAGGAAGCAGTTAAAAGGTGGGTGTGACCTTCTTATTTCAGTGAACATGGAGTATTTGCAAGGCAGTTTGGCCCTGTTCTCTCTTGACAGCAGTGTGGCTGTAATGTCGGGTACCTGAGCTGTGTTGATCCGAGCAGTGAGAGTGAGCCAGTGTGTCCCTGTCTGTCTTTGGAACAAGCTGTGATGCTTCTAGAGCAGGGAAAGATGAAAGGGTACCTCAGGGAACAACAGCACCTATTGGACATATTCATACACGTGACCATAGCACAGAGCACAGTGCCATTTGTGGGAGATCGAGGCATAGGAAAGCCATGTCAACTACACACAAGCCTCACTAGCTGGGATGTGAACTCCTGGTTAGATGGATTTTCCAAGCTGCACCCCGCCTTCTGCTTGAAACTGTTTTCAGCCTGGTTGTCAAACCTTTTTATCTGCCCCTGTGTCCCAGACTAAGCTGGCTGTCGACAGCCTCCTCAGTCCTCTTCTCCGTTGCCTTCCTTTTCTTGGGAATGCAGTGTGCCCTGCTTGCCATTCTGTGAAGCCCCTCAGACCTCCTGTTCTTGCAACTGCTACGATGCTCTGTTTCCTACATCCTCACCCGCCTCCTGTCCCCCACAGCTCTCCTACATATTCCCTGCACACCAAAAGCTCCTTGTGAAGCCCCTTTTCATATTCTCTCTGCATCCCTCACAATCCCTCTCTTCCCTCATGGAGTGACCAGTAGCTGGTTGAGGGGTGAGGGCGGGTGAATTGATACAAATACAAAATACCACAAGCATGCATCTATTCCTGTATCCTTGTAAAAAGGAGTGAAGACGGGCCCGGAGAGATAGCACAGCGGCGTTTGCCTTGCAAGCAGCTGATCCAGGACCAAAGGTGGTTGGTTCAAATCCTGGTGTCCCATATGGTCCCCCGTGCCTGCCAGGAGCTATTTCTGAGCAGAGAGCCAGGAGTAAATCCTGAGCACTGCCAGGTGTGGGCCCCCCCCCAAAAAAAAAACAAAAAACAAAACAAAAACAAAAAAGAAAAAAGAAAAAGGAGTGAAGACAAGTAGTTCTGGCAGAGCCTTAAACCTGAACCTCCCATGAGTATGTCCTTAGTACTCAGAAGTGCTCACAGGAAACACAGAATCACTGTCTAGGTGTTTATCTTCCCGTTTCCCATTTGGAACCAGAGGTTAAGTCATGATTGTCATTCATTCTGTCACTTACTGAGTCAGTGTGTCAAGTGCACACTGGCAAGACACTGCGCTTTACTTCGTGATTCTACCATCACAGAGAATCCCAGACAGACAGATGTAGGGCCACAGACTACATAGTACAGGCAGTTCTAGGCACTAAGCACCAAAAGAGGATACTCTGGAGGCTCAGAGGAGACTGAAAGGCCAGGAGACAAAAATGGCATATTAGAGTTGGGGTAGCATCCCCAGGCATTGGAAGAACCTTGCTGTCCCCTGGTACACCCAGGATTATGGCTCCACCTTTTGGTCCCCAGTCATCTGTAGAGATTCCGCAAAGGTGCACATATCACATCACATCACATCGGAATGTTTGTAGCAAGCCAGGAAGAAGGAAAGAAAGTGCTAAAGAGAGGAGGGAGGAATCTAGAGGACCAGAAGTGGCAGGCAGTGGTGAAAATGCCTCTACTACTGGTGCTCCTGAGCATGTCTATGGGGCCAGCAGGTATTTACAGAATGGTAGAGCAGGCTACACATCTCAGCAACACAACTGACTTTGCCACGTCTAGGGAGAGAAACAGGTTAACTAGCAGGGCAAGGAAGTTAACTCTTGATGCTGGTGTACGAAGCTGCCTTTGAGGATATTGATTATGCAGCATACGTGGATATATTAATCAGTTATGGGATTTACTTTGAATCTAATTCATTTCATGCATTAGAAGCATGAAGTATCTGTTGATACAAAAGAACTTTTGAACATGGCAAAGTAGAATTCCAAACTTCAGTGCTGTAATTCTGATTACTCGTCATCGCCAAGGTTACCCAAGGCAGGCCACTCATGTGATCCCCTGCATAGGCCTGTTGACTTCTGTCTATGGAGCCTCCCTTCTGCACTGTTTTTAAAGTGTTTTAAATGCTGACTGTGCAATGCTTAAAAAGTATGGAATGTGTGTATGGTGTGTGTAATGATTTCTTGTTTAAGGATGTCTCAGGCTCCAAGTACAGAAAAGGGGATGCATTATTTGAACACAGCCCTAAGTTAGACCCCAGAAGAAGAGCACTGATCCTTCTATGCTAATGGTACAAAATTATCTTCTTGTAAATTGAAAATTTCTGAACAGTTAACTGTGCACTCCTATGTTGAAATTAGTCCTTTCACTGATGCAAAAGACTGTGGTCTGGTGAAAAAATGCATCCCTTAAGGGAGAGTGGCAGTTTGACAAACATTGCCTCTTTTTAAGGGAAAATTTAATTTGTTTTTGAAAAATGTTGTAGGAGGTTTTCCCTGTACTCTGCATTTTCGAGTAAGATTTTTTATACCTGATCCCAACAAACTGCAGCAAGAACAAACCAGGTAATACGATTTGTTTTAAGTTTTTAAACTTAGTATATAAAAAAATGAGTAATCACTAAAAAATGTATTCTTTTATCTGATTACTGTGGCCAGAAATTTCCCTTGGGTAAAATTATACCAGCCATTATTATCAAAGTGAAAACTGGTATGTGTGGGGAGGTAGGTTGAAATCATTGTTGGCTAATAAGCTTTCAGTCTTGGGCTCCTCCTGTCGCCTCCAGAAATAGTGTCATTCTCCAGCACACCTCTATCTACTTCTTGGCTCTAGTCCCCATGGTCCCATGCCTATTGAACCCACCCAATGCTCAAAGAAAGCTGTTCATTTCTGCAAACACAGAGACGTCTGTGAAACCAGTTTATGAAATCAATCAGACCTGATGCTACAGTTTTATAGAAGGTACTCAGTGCCATGCTCTTGTTTCTGGATTCAGAATGTAGGAGCTCAAGGGAGAACAAGCCAGCCCAACTTCTGTCTCTGTGAATCAGCAGGTGCAGGCAGCCTGAGAACCAGATAAGGGAAAAGGCCGGTGTCTGTCCCAGGACTTGTTTATCCCTGAGGGCCTGGCATTGGCCTGCCCTGACTCTCTCTTGGCTTTTCAGTTGTCCGGGTGTTTGGGGACGAGGACACAGGAAGCCTTGTAACTCTTCTAACCGGGGACTGTGAAAACCACTTCCTCTCCCCACTATAATTTTGAGCCCTGACAATATGTTTGTTCACTTTTCTTATAGAAGGCATGTCTCTGATTATTCAATTCCCTTTTGTGCTTGCTGAGGCCTAGCATCAAAGCACATTGCCTCAATGTTGGAGGGCCAGCTAACTTACCCTTTTTGTTTTGTTTTGTTTTTGCTTTGTGGTCACACCTGGCAGCGCTCAGGGGTTACTCCTGGCTCTGTGCTTGAAATCGCTCCTGGCAGGCTTGGGGGACCATATGGGATGCCGGAATTCAAACCACTGTCCTTCTGCATTTGAGGCAAATGCTCTACCTCTGTGCTATCTCTCTGCCTCCCCCCCCCCCATTTTCTTTTAAATGGTGATCATATCAACTCTTTTACCATTTTTAGATGTTAAAAGACCAAAGATGAGCCTCTTATTCTCTTTTGCCACAATGGCCTCCCTCTGCCCTTTCCAATAGCAGACATCTGACCTTTTTGTCATGAGGGTTAGCTTAGAGATCACTTTGAGAGATGTCCAGCCTGAGATGAGCACATAGGATCTATAGCTGGCTCACAGGGATGCTTCTGAGCCTGAACACTCCACTCAGTGGACAGTCCTTGAGCCTAAGCACATGTCCTCTGAGAATATGTGTTAAAGAACCCTGCAGGATTTTCCAGGCTCATTAATCCATAGCAACTTCTGTACAAGGGACAGTTTCCAAGCAGTGTGATGGGGGCCTAAGACTTTGTACAGTGGGTAAGATACTTGTCTTGCATATAACCAATACTTATTTTTTTTATTTTCTTGGCACCACATAGAGTCCCCTGAGCACTGCCAGGATTCACCCTTGAGTACCGAGTCAGCAATAATAGTTCCTGAGCATTGCTAGGAGTGGTCCAAAAATAAAAACAGTCAAATAGTAATGAAAGCAGTATGATGGAACATATATGTATGTGCATTATATATGTTCCATAATGTGTGCATTATTAATTTTAAATGGTAATTTTTAAAAAATCATTGCCCACAGTAAAATGTATCTTGCTTGGGGCTATAGATACAATGCTTATCTTGCATGCAGTAAATCTGGGTTAGATCCCCAGCATCCATTTGATCTCCAGTGATCCCTGGATACAGAGTCAGGAATAAGCCCTGTGCACCACTGGATGTGGTCCCCAAAATGCATTTTGATTCTCAGTACCAAAGAGAGAAAAATGTTGTGCCTGTGTCCCTTACAGATATCTTAAGTCCCGGCTATATAGCCTTTCTATGAGGACATTCCCTGGTGAAGAAATTGAATTCTCAAGCATCAAAGGAGGAGGATAGATGTGTTACATTTGTTGTTTTCTCTCTTTTGTAAAGATCTAAGCAGAGCTACTCATTGTTTTATTTTCATTTTCCCTCTGACCTTGGGGCCATCCACCGAGCTTCTTTTGTGAGTGATGATTATATTTCTGAGGTTTGCACGCCTCCATCTCTTTCAACGCCTTTCCTTTAATCTTAATAAGTCAGCGCCTCTTTTTACCGTGAACCTGCCCACCTGCTGAGCCCGTAAACTAATTTCATTGTGCACAGACTTTCATTTATGGGCACACTCAAAAGTAGACTCCCTCAAGAATCCTTGGAGGTCTCCTAAGCATTGGGTTTCGTGACACCAATCCGGCCTCTTTGTTTATGATGGCACAGAGGTGACTCAGAAACTTGAAGATCTGACAGGGGAGCACTTGATGAATGGTGAACTCCAGCTCGACTTCTCATTTATATCCCTAGGAAGATTTGCTGATTAGCTGGGCTCATCAGTGAAAGCCCAGCTTACCATTGGATTATCTATAATTCTCTCCCTTCTCTTCTTTCTCTCAGTAGCTTCGTGGGAGAGGACACTTAATTCTGGTTGAATGTCAGCTTAGATAAACATAGAAACAAGCTAGAAAAGACTGATTAGGTTCACCCAGGTGGGACGGAGAGAGATGCTGGTACAGAATCGATGTGAATCAGCAGATGCATGCCACACATCCCAAGGCTGGGGCTCAACCCCTTGTGGCTCTTTGATCATAATCATAGTCAAAGCAGTAAGAGCAAAACTTTGAAACTGACCCTGAGATTTTTTTGTTTTTTAATCATTGGTTGCAACAAGAAATTTTTAGGTTAGATTTTTTTTTTCTTAAATCGTGACATGAGGGTTTAGGTTCAAATAAGGTATAGTGATACCACATAACCTATTGGGACATGAGTGCCCTCCTTTGTTTGAGAGCACATAGTGGTCCTGCCTCCATTATTAAGAGGCTGAAATGAAGTGATCAATTAGAAAGTACCACACAGTTCCAAACTCTGCAGATTAGGAGACCATAAAGTTATTTGAAGTGTTCATGTCTCTGAGCCTTCAATTATGTACCTTTGAAGGAATAATGAGGCTGCTTTGTTTAAATAGCCAAAACTCTCTCTCCCCTCCACCTCAGAACACTTCTGTTCTGTGTGTATTATGTTTCAAGAAGTTTCCCTTTTATCATCTTGGCCAGACACTGGAATGTCTATCCCGCTTGAGTCGGGGTTTTAAAAAGGAGTAGGAGCTGTACGCCAAGTGTCACATGTATGCCGCCTCCCTAAATATAACGCACTCAGGCCGCACCCCACACTGGGCAAGGGCCTTTGGTGGCTCGATAAGCTCTGTCCCCAAGTCGGAGCCCAGGTTTTGAAGTTGTATTGCTGGGAGCTCAGGGATGGAAAGCCTGGTGGCTTAAAGCTGACTGATGTTATGCCTTTGCTCAGGCACCCACAGTTAACTGGGATGGGGGGGAAGGAAAAAAAAAAAACACAGCTGGGTAACTGCACCCCAGCCAAGGAGGTAGCTTCCCAGCCCTCCTCCCAGCAGTTTCCTGCAGAAGGAATGTGGGTGTGCATTGCTGTGTTGGAAACAGTGGCCTGTCAGCATGCGGGGGCTGCAAGTGCAGCAGGCATGTGGGTCCTGGTGGTACAGCTGCATCCCGAGTGTGGTAGGGAAGGTCCCAGGTGGGGGAGGTGGTATGGGAAGTGGGTGCTGGGATGCTGGTAGATACACTGCTTCCACCCCAGGTCCCTATGGGCATGAGGCTGGCTGGAAATCATCCTCACCACCAGAGCCACTATGTTAGAAGGGGCCACTTTGCATTGTGCCTAATCCTGCCTAATACTTGAGTCCAAGACAAAAAGAGAAAAGAAAAGTGCTTTTAGGTTGTTGGGTTCTTGTTTTTTTGTTTTGTTTTCTTTTTCTTTCTTTCTCTCTCTCTCTTTCTTTCTTTCTTTCTTTTTTTTTGGTCTTTAAAATGTATAGATCTTGTCTTTGATCATTAAATATACTGTTTTTGCTTCTTTCAATTTGAGTGTTCTGAATTAATGAAAGCAATTATTCCCTAGGCATTTGTATTTCTTACAACTGAAGATGGATATTTGTGAAGGAAGGTAATGAAAGTTTTTCTTTCTTCTTTTCCTGCCCATTGCCAAACTAGCACAGTTTCAGGTCCTGTTGGGGTGTTTGTTCATAGATTTCTGGTAGCAATATTAAAAGTAAATCCAGACTGGATCAATAAAGCAGTGTCCTTCTTGCAGGCTGCTGTGCCTTGGGCATCGGGGCTCAGAGAGGCACAGAAATGGAAGACTTATTTCAAGGCTATTTTCGTTTTTATTTCAAAAGGCATTTTTATCTTTCTGGTAAAAAAAAAAAAAAAAACCTTTTTCAAAAAAACCTTTTCAAGAGAGGGAAGGGCTCCAGTTGAGCACAGGCATCCTTCATTTAGGAAGACAGATCAGGCTGAATTTGGAATCACTTTTGAGCTACCCACAAACACAAGTGATTGATTTTCCTCTCATCGAAATGTTTTGCTCAAAGATGCGAGCATCTGCCCATGATTCAGCACTTTGTGCATATCAGGCCCATCTCAGTGTGGAACGTCTCAGAGAAGCTCCACACCAACCCAGAGGAAACCCTAACCTATGCTCCCTCCTCCAGCTGCTTTGTATTCTCTTTGTTTTAGAAGAGAGAGGGTAGACTGGTCCGATGGCAGTGGTTTATCAGAACTTATTAACGTTAGTATCACAAAAATTGATATATAACCTCCCCACTGCTAAATTTGACTGGCTTAAAAGATAAAAGAAAAAAAAGAGAGGGTAGCCATCAGCAGGGGAGACCTGTCACACCTTTTCTGTTCAACCCTCTCTGAGTTTAACTGAGAAGGGTCTTAGGAAACCTTGTACACACTGCCCAAGGTGACCTGCAGCCTGGTGTGGAAGGAGGTGAGGTCAGAGCCTATGGGGGCTCCCAGGAGCCAAGCAGCTACACCCGGGACAGGAGGAGTATTGGGGAGGGAGAAGCCTTTTGGGTTGGAGGCCTTTGGTTGGTGGGCTTGTCAGAGCTGTGGTAGGCTCTCACCAGCTCTCAGAGAACTGGGATTCCCAGGCGTATCTCAGGGTGGCATGAAGCCCTTTGTCTTGAACCGACATCTCCTTGATGCCAATTACTCCATGCTTGTCTGGTAGATGGAGACCCAAAGATGGAGACCCGAAGTCATAGCATAGCCCAGTGGTGGATCAAGCCTAGAGCAGAGCTGAAGCTCTCAGAATACCCACAATGGGCTCTTTGCGCTCTGGTATGGGCATTCTCAACAGATTTCTCAGAAAGCCTTTATCTTCTGCATTCTTACTCGGGGGACAGTCTCTTCCTTTGCGGTCAAACCTTTTTTGTCCCTCTGAAGTTTCTTTAGGCCCATTCCATCTTCTGGGGACTCTGGCTGAGGTCTGACTGACCTTGAATGGCTAGAGTTTGCTTTTCTATCGGGGCTTTCAGGGTCCTCTGATGAACAGATTGAACAGATGAATAGTGCTCTAGTTGGAGAATAGATCTCCAAGAAGCTGTGGTGGTCTTATAGGAGATTGTGGGAGGTAGGAATGGTGGCCTTCCCAAGCAAGAGGGCTTCTTACACTGGCTGCTTTAGGACCAGTCCTGTGAACAGAAAGGGGGAGCTCCCAGGCGGCCAGCCACATGAATCAGGTGAGACTGAGTCACATTTTGGGAACTTCATGGGCTGCCATGGAAACTGTTTTTCTTCACTTGCCACAGGATTGCTAGGAAGACTGTTAAAAGTCAGTGCAGCCCCACCCTGCCAGCTTCTCCTTCCTTCCCCCTTCTCAGTTTTAGACAGCTTCTTTTCCAAATATCCCCCTACCTGGCAGTGAATCTTATTCCAAGTCAGCTGGCCAACCCTTAGGCAAACTCTCAAACCCAGAGTTGGTTGGAGAAGGGAAAGCAATATGACTTTAACAGTGAGAGAGCTGTGAGCAGAAAGGGGTGTTTGGGAACATGGTAGGCTAAAAAGGATGTGGAAACAAGGTCCAACTTGCACCTGTGGATTTTTGGTGGAGGGCCAGAAATTTGATATTCCGTATGAATCAGAAGCCTCAGGATGGGAAATATATAGTTAGAAATTTTTTTTTATAGTTAGAAATTTTAATTCTTTTTTTTTTTTTTAAACTTGATTGATTGGTTGGTCTTTGGGTCACACTCAGCAACACTTGGTGATTACAAAGTCTAGCTCTGCATTTAGAAATTTCCCTTGCCAGGCTGGGGACCATATGAGATATGGGAAGCGAACTGGGTCCATCTCAGATTGGCTGCATGTAAGGCAAATATCCTACCGCTGTGCTATCTTTTTGGCCCCAGATATCTTAATTACAAGGTACTTCCCCCCCTTTGGACCAGATCAGTGGTATTTAGAGATTATCCCTGGCTCAGCACTCCTGACTTGGGAAACCATATGAGATGACAGGGATTGAACCTGGGTCAACAGCATGTAAGACAAGTGTCCTATTCATTCTACTTTCTCTCTGGCCAGTTATTTGAATTAATTTGAGTAGCATGAAAATAACAGGAGTTCTAAAACTCAGGCTGCTTTTTAAATTTTTCCCATCAAAAAGAAGTGGATAATCAGGGGCTGGAGAGATAGCATGGAGGCAGGGTATTTGCTTTGCATGCAGAAGGACAGTGGTTCGAATCCTGGCATCCCATATGGTCCTCCTGAGCCTGTCAGGAGCACTTTCTGAGGATAGAGCCAGAAGTAACTCCTGAGAACTGCTTGGTGTGACCCAAAACCGAAAAAAAAAAAGGATAATCAAGGA
>PVKC010048286.1:0-10921 GCA_004027635.1 Crocidura indochinensis | reverse complement strand
GACCTCATTTTCCAAACGTGTTCTCTCAGAGAACTCAGATGTGTGGATCAAAATATATTGGTGTCCCAAGTGGTGTCTTGGAGGGTGGCCCAAAGGGAATCACTTAATGACACTAGATTTTTCTTAGCTCTCCATCCAAGTGGAGACTACAGTTTCTAGATTAAAGATGGTGCAGGCTAGGTTGGAAGAGGAAAGGGGGACTCCAGATTAAAATTCCAAATCTCCCACACAGAGATGCACAGGAAATTGCACTTCTACCTCAACGAGGGTGAAAGCAAGGATGCTACATACTGAATTACTCTGTGAAACTTCTCTCATAAATGCTATTCTCTTAAGAGCATTCTTCCTCATTCAAGATTACCTGAATAAGAGCCTCTAGGAAATTGAGAAAATAGCCAGATCGTATTTTAATTTAATGTTACTTTTATTTTTTGCAAAATAAATATCTTTATTTAAGAATCGTGGTTACAGATATGTTCATAATTGGGTTTGAGCAATAAAATGCACATTCGCCTTCACCAGTGCAACTTCCAGCCACCATTGTCCACCCATTCTCATCATGTTTTTATTGTTTGTTTGTTTTTTTACTATTTCCTCTCTCTTTAAATTAGGAGAAATAGACATATCTAATATTGAGGTTAGCATAGTCATCTGAATTTGATATTTACATTGAATATTTACATTTAATTTACATCGAACTATTTAAAAATTATGTTTTTATGCAGATATTAAAATACAATGGAAGGCAATTCTTAATAAATTACAAAAATTAGTATATATTTCATTGCTAGGGAAATTAACATTTTTTGCCACACCCGGTGACACTCAGGGGGTACTCCTAGCTATGCACTCAGAAATCGCTTCTGGCTTGGAGATCCATATGGGGCACTGGGGGATCGAATCGTGGTCCGTCCTAGGCTAGTGAGGGCAATACAGACGCCTTACTGCTTGCACCACTACCCCGGCCCTGAAATTAACAATTTTAATATAAAAATGAATGTCTTATTTTAGATCATATGGTCCTTCTTTGGGCTTATGTGAGTAACTAACCTTTTAAAGCGGATCAAGGGGCACTTAGCTAAGTTGAAACCAGATGTAGAGAATAGGACCACTCTTGTCCTACACCCTCTTACTTACCCTTCTCACCCTCACAGTATGGAACAAGCATTGTTCCTGATGTTTTCAAGGCTTTGGTTTAAGAGCTACCATTCTTTTAAATGGGGCCAGGCTGACCAAAAAGCAGGTAGGGTGAGAGAATAACTCTGTTCATGAATGTGTGTTTTAAAAATTCCGAATAGGACATTCCTTTTCCTACTTCTAACCATTTTTTATTGAGTTTTTTTTTTTAATAAAATGGGTATGAGTTATTATTTGACCTTCTTTACAGCAGAGGCATGGAGGCAAAAACCTCTCAGAATGCCATTTTCCTATTCAGTTGACACAGCTAAAAAAGTGGTATCCTGTGGAGAGCAGTGATTTCCAAAGTGTGATCCTGGTGTGTGCTATAGCTGCATCACATGGGAACTTAGAAATGAGGCACTTTCTTGAGTTCAACTTCTGATTCGCTGAACCCAAAACTCTGGGGTTTTTGATGTTTGGATTTTTTTCCCCGGTAATCTGCTTTTGCTACCCTCCCTTTCCCCCAAGGGACTCTGATACATATCCAAGTGGGAAAAGTTCTGGTCCAGAGAACTAAAAGCTGTGTCCCTCCTTCAAGAAATGAATTATTTATCCAAATTCTCAGCACCCCAGTCTCTCATTCATCAAGTAAAAGTGTCCCCTCATTTTCAAAGCATTGCCATGAGTTTTGAAAAGCACAGATACCTAAGATCCAGAAAGTACTCAGCGAATGTGAGCTGTAGTTGAAGGAGCAGAGAAATGGAAGAGGAGATGGAAAAAAAAAAGATAAGAAACTAGTCTTTATGTTTTCCTTATATAACATCTTCAGCATTATATAATTTTGCAATTTGCATGCAAAGCAACCCACCCTGGGGCATCGTTGAACCCTTGAAAAATCCAATAATATGCAGACAGGCAGTGATTCTGGCTGCTAAACCAGGCTTAAAAACTAATTTTCCCCCTTTAAGGAAGTGACATTTGTGCATTCAACACAGCAGTAATAAATTTAGGATTTCTTAACACCCCCTGCTATACTGCTGGTTATTATTTTTATCAATAGTAAAGCTATTTCTCTTTGAGTGTTGGGAGCTGTTTTTGAATCTCCCCCTTTGTCCATACTCCAGTCATCAGCATAGTAAGCCGCTCATTAGAACCCAATAAAACAACAACCAAAAAACCCCTAAAAACGTTTTTTAATTGGAGAAATGTGATTAGCGTATTTAATTAGACTCAGAAAGTACACTTTCCATTAATAATTGGGAATACATTTCATGTCAATTAAAAAGGGATTAACATTAAAAGCTTGAAATTTTGCTCTTGAACCTAGCCTGGATTTCCAGGCTGTTTTTATGAGCAAGTTGTGCAGAGATAAGTAAGTTATGCTAAGAAAAGAAAAATTGCTCTGTTTCTCCCAGGGATCTTCTAGATTTTCTTCATCCTTACAGGTGTGGCATTGCTGGATTCCTAAGAGACTTGAAAATGACCTCAGATGTTATAGAAAAAGCTTTTGAAAGGGGCTGGAAAAGTAAGGGGTTCAAGTTCTTGCTTCTGAGAGTTTGTTGTTTCACCTTATGCTCTCGAATCTTCACTAAACAATAATGGGGGAATTTGAGTGTGTGTGTGGGGAGGTGGGGGGGACGTTGAGAAACAATATGAAGCTTAGAAAGGCAACGATGTGGGGCCAGGCCACTGGATAAGGGGTCTAGCCTAGTCTGAAATAAATGATTCCAATCATGATGTCCTGGAAAGCAGAGATGAAGGAAGACCTCCTAGGAGACAGTATTTGGATCATGGAACCAAAACTTGAGTGGCCTCCTTGTCTGTACTATTTATTGAGTTTCATATTTTAAGCAAACGCTTTCCTGGGAGCTCAGCCTGGAGTTGGGGCTGTTTTGGGGCCCAGTAGGTATTTGTTTGGTGTTGGCACTGTTGGGCCTATTAAATGGAAATTGCGAACTCATGAAGTTGAAGTGTGAACAGGCGCCCACTCTTGGCAGCACCCTGGCATCGGGCGGGTGGCTGGCGGGCCCTGCTATTTTTGGCTACGGGTACTCTCCTACGTGAAATCTCCTGAGGAACATTGTGTTCTAGCACATTGTAAAGGCAGGAGAGAGAGCATTTAACAGCACTCAAGACTCAAGGAACTTGGTCTTTTGTGCAGAAGCAGAGATGGAAGGAGAGGAAAGAGGGGGTATCTGAGCCTAGGCCTCCCCCTGCCTTTGAATCTACCCAGAGTTGCCTTATTGGGGAGCCAATTTTTAGAAACTAATCATTTGAATTGTTTTCTCTCCTTGAAAATCTCGCAGTGGCTGTCTCACTAGCAATCCTGAGACTTTTCTCTTTGTTTCTATGACTCCATTTTTTTTGTCTCTCTTGACATCTATCTTTTAGTGTGTGTGTGTCTCTCTCTCTCTTCCTGCCTCTCCTCTTATATGAGTTTGTGTTTGTTTATCTATTTAAAAACAGAATATAATGGGGCTGGAGAGAAAGCACATGGTAGTGCATTTGCCTTGCACATAGAGATGGATGATGGTTCGAATCTAGACATCCCAGATGTTTCCCTGAGCCTGCCAGGGACAATTTCTGAGCACAGAGTCAGGAGTAACCCCTGAGTGCTGCCAGTTATGACCAAAAATAAAATCATTAGCCATACCTTGTGTTCTCGGGGATTACTCCTGACCCCTGCATTCTGAGATCACTTCTCATAGGTTCTAGAGACCATATGGTGAGCCTGGGAAGAAACCTGAGTTGGCCACATGCAATATAAGCACACTCCCTATTATTGTATTATTGCTCTGGCCCCTGTCTTTGTTAACCTATCTGATTTTCTCTCTTCACATCTGTCTCACCATCCTTTTACTTTCACTCAGCCTCTCCATTTCTTTCTCTACCTCTGTCTTCTTCACTCTCTTTGTTTATCTCTATTTCCTTCCTTCCCCTTTCTCATGCATCTTTTGTGTCTCAATTTTCTCTCTTCTCTGAATTGCTTTTGAGTTCTTGGCAAATGCTTGGGAGTCATGACCAGGTCTTGATAAGTTGAGGGTTAGCAACTCTGACCCATGTGTTGAGAAACTATCTTATAGAGTAATCATGGTTCAGGATTATGGATACTCCTTGCTTGCTCTCTCATTCCATTCAATATTTTGATCACATCATATCTATGCTTCTGTGGTTATAGTGCCCTAGAATAGCAGAGCTGAAAGGATCCTGGCATTGCAGGGCACAGAGCACTCATAGGAGAAAACAAAACCAAGGAAAAGTGACTTATGTGAGAAAACACAACCAATTGGTCTCAGTCAAGATGAAAATAGTTTTGAATGCAGAACAAAACTTAAGTATTTCCTTAGTTCAATCACCTAAGAAGTGTCTGTTTTCTTATTTTAATTAAATATTTAAATGTATCTGCAAAGTTTATCTGCAATGTAGGATATTAGTTTACAAGATATATCAAGACATGTAGCTAACAATATATGCTATTAAACGTCTACTATCAACAAGAGGATATTATGTGTCAACATGTTAGGAATCCTGCAAATGTCACCCAAGTCTTTCTCTCTTAAATTTAGAATCAATTGGGGGGAAAGATGGTGATCACATAGTTATTTTACTACTCGGAGTGAATGGAAAATTTAGAACTGTGTCAGGAAGCTTGCACATATGCCCTGCCTCAGTTTCTATACTAGAGGACATTCTTCTTGGAGGAACTGTTAAAGCAAGCAGATATGCAAAACCATGTATAATTATCCCCTCATACCATGTATGGGTTATAAAAGAAATAGAAGAATGAATTCCACCATTTAAAGATTCTTATTAGATTAATCCAAATAGGAAAGAATTATTCACCAGGACTATTAAATGCTAACATGCTCATACATGTGCTGTGAAGACAAACCAGGGAAGTTACGACATAGAACTGAGACTAAAAGAATAAGAAGGACAGAAGAGTCCTCACTTCTCAAACTATACTTAGTGATCTTAGCCTATTTAGGTTTTTTGTAAAGCCTGTAGTTCAAAAAGAGTTATCCTATATCCTTTGAGGGACTCAATAAATAACATACAGGTCATTCTCATTTTCTGGAATAGTTTCCTAATACTTTGATTCTTTTTGTTTATACTTTGGGGTACGGGGCTATAGTTGGAGGTGCTCATTGCTTATTTCTGGCTCTGCACTCAGGGATCGCTCTCCATAGGGTTCAGGAGATCATATATGGTACTATGATTGAATATGGGTGAACTTTATGCAAGGCAATGCCTTATTCACTGTACTATCACGTGGGTTCCTTAGCTTCACTATTTTATACCATTGTAGGGAGAATGTGTTAAGCTACAACCTGTGATTCATTCAGAAGCCATTCATGGTGTCATACATGGTGACACTTCCTTGGCATTGCTCAAAAGAATATGTATATTGCCAGGGAATAAACTTGGGTCAGCTGCGTGAAAGTCAAGTTTCTTACCTACTATGCCATTACTCTAGCTCATGTTTTTGGTTGTAACAGGTACAGCCTCATCCCTAGGGTGATTCTTGGTGGGGAGATGGAAATAAAAGATCACAGGGATTTTCATCATCTAGAATCTTCCATTACTAAATCTATCTGATAATATAAGCATAGACACAATATTTCTGTGCTATTAAAATTCATGGGCAGAGAATTACACAGGACAAAAAAAAGATTAGAAAGCCCCTGGGTGAAGCCGCATAGCCTTGTTGAGAATGTCTATGCTCAGGAAGTGGCTCAAAAGATGACAATAATAATAAAAAAGAATCGAGAGTCACATTTATTTATTTGTTTGTTTCTGTTTTGTATTCTCTGGGGAACATAACATGTGCAGTAGGGTTCTTCCAGAAATCTCTGAAGTAAGCAAGGAACTGAAACAAAAGAGCTATCCTGTTTAGACAATAATGCCAGCCAATCTTAAGAGTCTGACAATAAAACTCCGCCTAAGATGATAAGCATCCTATTGAATGGGTATTTGGAATAATGCAAAAGAAGAAGGATGCCATAAAGAGAAGTAATATGCCAGTAGCATCTTCTTCCAGAGTCAAAGGGATTCAGAGTAAAAGATTTGACTGTAGACCTTGGAGTTCCCAACCAGAAGAACACCAGGAATGAGAAGAGATAAAAACACAGAGGGGGGAAAAAATGTCAAGAGCTTGCATTTGTGTGACCTGAGAAAGGCACCTTTTTAAACATTGGTCTCCAAATGCCTCACTTAAGAGATGGCTTCCGAGCCCTAAGAAAGGCAAGTACTCCAGTGCCCTTGGCAAAGCTCTTTGTCTTCAAGAGTCCCTGGAAACTCAGAATCTGGCAGATTCCCCCAACTCTTTGATACTCAAGAATGTGGGGATAGATTCTCCTGAATAAATGTCCAGTGAAGAAGTAAATTTTTCCCAAGGGCAGGTGATTTAATTTAGGCAATTCATCACCCAGAGGTTTGGTAACTTCATACATGTGCCTGTGAGGTTGATCATTGGAACAGCTATATTCTTCAGGTAATGCTAGTTGCAGTGGTTACAAATCAAACACTGCACTTTCCTATAGAATATTGCAGCCGTTCATTGAGGAAACAGAATCAGAGTAAGCAAGTACATTAGAATATTAGAGCCTATCAAAATCTCTGCCGTGAGGTAAAAAACAAGGCTCCTAATCAAATAACTGGCTGCCACAAGGTGTAATTTGTGTCGAGTTACCCATAGAATAGTTGTTTTGATGGAAAACTGATTCTTTTTGTGCTGATGTCTTTTTGGATGTGAGTGATTATGAATGCAGACACGGTGGAGACTGTGTGTATGTGTGTGATCATGTGTGTTTGTGTGTGTATACCCACATGTTTAGCATATGTGTGAGTGATTTGACTTAATTATATGCCCCATTCACTCGGATAGAGGAAAATAGAAATTAGCTTCTATTATTTCACTAATTCTACCCTCTCATCTGACGCTGAACAATGCCATCCTTGAATATACAGCTTTTATCAATGGTTGCCATAATTGCAGGAACACTTCCCCTGGGGGGGTCCTGTTCGGAGGAGCGTTCACAAACTGCTTCTTTGTCAATTATCAACGTTTTAGAAAACAGCAACAATTTTCAGCATCACAGTCACCCAAGTTCCTTTCCACAAATGAGGGCTCAACCCCATAAATGGTTGAAGGAAATAATACATGACTTCTTCATTGTTCTGTCTCTGTTTTAAGATAAGCAAAGCTGTAAGAGGGTCCACAAGTTTGATTTATATGAGATTCAAAATAATTACCATATACTGAGATTCAGGAGCACAATCTGACAGATAGTATGCAATTAAAGATAATTGAGACCATGTTTGTTGTTATACTTTAGTGGAGACAGGAGGATGTAAAGAACAGAAAAGAGAAGGAATTGAGAACCCCAAAGAGATTAGAGTTAGTGAGCAGATACTAGAGAATAAATTGCAACTTCAGACAGATTCATGCATTGAATATCTTATCCACTCCCCTCATGCCCTTAGTGGAAAAATGGTGCTTCATTTTAGGTGAAACTAGGATCCTCCTGATGAGATTTGTGCTCTTATGAGAAGCCAGAAAGCTTATTTAGCATATCAGAGAGTTTTCTGCAGATAAAGCAAGAAGGTAAAGGAAAGCACCATTGCAGAAATGGGGTTAGGTTCCCTGAGTCCTGCCATGTTTTGGTAGAATGGCTCACATTTAGGCAGCAAGGTGAAGTCTAGTTTCCTGACGTCTCAGATATTACAAGGACTACTTAGATGTGACAATGTGTATTCTTTTTCCCTCTGCCTTTTCTCCACTTTCCCCTTTATTTTAGCAGTAGCATATAAGGGTGGGACTGTGAGATAACAATAATCAACTCTTTTTTTTTTAATATTCTCTCTCCCCACACTCTGCGATGCTGCATCTATTTTGAGAATATCCATCATTCAAAGTCTTTATTCATGCCTTTTTCTATTGACCTTTGGTGTCTTGGTTACTGAACATAAAATACAATGTTCTTGGAGCTTCTAGGTGTCTTATCTTTGAGGTAGGAGGGGTAAATGTGCAAACCCAGGCACTTCTATTTTATCATGAGGAGAGAAAGGAGTCTCAAAATATCCTAGAGATCTTCAGATTCGCAAGTAATTTTCTGAAGAAAATTGGATTAAAAGAAATGGAGGAAAATCAACAAGGTTTTTATAGAGCTACCAAAGAAAACAGTACATAATTCTTTTTTTTTTTTTTTGCAGTTATCCTTGTGTGCATATAGTAACTTTGATAGAGTCCCGAGTTCCTGTCTATTACATAAGATGACTAAAAGCCTGTCTCCCTACTTATGCAAAGCCCTGGATGAATTACTAGCCTCTAGCAATTTGAACAAACCACTTATAGTTCAGAAATGAGGCATATATTTTTCTTGATTCCTGTGAATGTAACAGTCTACCACTTCTCTAACTAACTCTTATTCATCTTTCAGCTTAGATGTTACTTCCTCAACTATTTATAACCGACTTTTGCAAGACTTGGCTTTGTACCTCCAACTATCTTCCAACTCACTATGTTTTAGTACAGGAATCAAGTAGGTGCTTGTCTACTTTTTTTATGCACTTGACTAAATTAGGTTCTCTGTGAGTTTGGGGGACATTCTTAAAATTTGCTGACTTCTGGTCTTGAGTTTAGGACCTGACACACAGGGAGAGTCCCACTGTTCAATGGTTAATGGAGGGCGAGGGATGAGAGATGAACAGAACCTACTTCAGAGAGAGAAGAGCAAAAGTGTTCAGACTAATGGGAGAACAAGTAAAAAGGTCTCAAGGTAGAGACCAGTGACCTGATGGAGATAAAAGAATGAGAACCAATGTGAGTGGAACATGGAGAACCCAAGTTGGAAGGAGGATTGGATCAGGGAGGTGCCCTGGGCCATGAAAAGTAAGTAGCCTGCTATATCTCAGAGTCAATGGAACTGCTAGAAACTTTGTCCAGAAGCCTGGCATACTCTGATCTGTGCTTTAAGAAGTTGAATGATTGGCATATAGATTATCCATAATTTTAACTGTGAGGTGACCTCTGAGCATTGAATCCAGGAGCCAAGTGATTCCCCAGTCCCCTCCTCACTCGCCCAGAACTACTTGGAAGGCCCACTCAAAAAGAGAATTTTCTCTGGATTCTGAGTCGAATTGATTAGAATCAAATAGGCATGGAATACTGGAGGCTGTTGTCATTCTTAGTTTCTATCTGGAGTCGAAGAATTGGTGTGTGCTTCTATTAATATGAAGAAAACAACAATGAACATAGGCATTTCATAGAAAATAGTTTGTTTTCAACAATCTGTTCCTGAGATATTTTTGAAAAAGTGGGAAAGACCTTTAATGATTCTATTTCACACTGGAAATTCAAGCTTTTTCATTCCAAATTTCCTTTCTGGGTATTGTGTAATTTTCTTTTGCAACAAAACCAATATTAAAGAAATAAAAGAAGAATCAAAGAAAGAACACAATTTGTCTTTTTATTTCTGAAAAATCTAGCATATTTAAAAAGTTTCCCTATAGTTCCTGACCATGAGTATAAAATGTTTGGTTAAAGTTATAATGATGACAGATAGATAGTGTATCTAATTCAGTTTCTTCCCCATAGTGGATAACACCGATTTTTCTCATATTCATTATACAAGCTCTGTTCTGTATTTTACATATAATCAATAATAACTGTTTCTTTTTCTCTTCCTCCTTCTTTTTCTATAATTATGTTATAACACAATCTTAATAGTGGTTATTTGTAAAAACAGCAAGGCATTTTTTCACATGAAAAATTTATTAAAATTTCATTCTCTTAGGAGAAACACAAATATGAAAGGATGGGGGCCAGGGTACAAATGATCTCAGATGCATTGGTAGTGTAATAAAGAACAGAACTAACTCAAAAACAATGACAATGGAATCAAGAAGGCCAAAATTTAGCAATCTAAACTTAAAATGGGCCTGTTATTTAGGCAGACTGGGAGACTGGAGGAGTAGTATGGGATGTACTTGGGAGACATTGGTGAAGAGAAGTGGACACTGGTGGTGGGATTAGCCATGATTCACTGTATGCCTGAAACCCAACTATGAAGGATTTTGTAAATCATAATGCTTTCAAAAAAATAAAATTTAAAAATTTTGTTTTCTTCTTTTTATTTATTTTTTTTATTTTTTCCCCACAGCATTATTTATGATACATAGTGACAAGGAATGAGGGACACTCCAACCCCAGTGCTGTCCTCCCTCCACCCCCATTTCCAGCATGCATCACATATCTCCCTCCCTTTCCCCCCAGAGTACTAGTGCAACGGGTCTCCACTTTATAGCTTGTTGTAGATTGTCTTTTCTGTTGTCATTTGTGATAAAAAAGGATAAGAAGAAAAAAGAAAGAATAAAAGGAAGAAGAGAAAAATATATTGGCCAAACTACCAAAAAAAGAAAGAGAAAAAGAAGAAAAATATGCACCCGCTAATGCGAAAAGAAAAAAAAGATCACCAAATAATAACCACGGGAGTGAAAAGGGAAGAGAAAAGTGGAGGAAAGAAGGAAAATAAAGTAAAAAACTAACAAATCAAAACAAAACAAGACAAAGATGGGTGCTTCAGTGGTAGGATTTGGCGTTCCCTCTACATTTTTTTTTTGTATGGGCACAGTAAGCATTGGGGGAAAATGGGAATTCCCATGGCCTAAGAAATTCAGGGCTTCTCCATCCTTGAAGCATACCATCATGGAATCAACCCTGGCTTCATAGATGTTCACTACCTCATCCCAAGGGCTTTGTATGTGGTGCCAGGAAACTTTCCTCTCAGTTGTGGATGAA
>PVKC010048285.1:0-10918 GCA_004027635.1 Crocidura indochinensis | reverse complement strand
TATCCTTTTCTAACAATATGCCATGGAAGTTCGCAATTACACCTTTTCTTTCTGATGGTTATAGTTACAGAAGAGTGACAGTTGTTCAATTGTCTGCTATTGACCTAATGTGCTTAGATTGGCTGAGAGAACAAAGCCCCTTGTATGTTTTAGCTGACTCAAATAAAATTTCCATCAAAATTAAGACTGTAGATCCACCCATAAATGAAGTAGTTTATTTTCTCCACCTGGCTTGTCTATTTTGCCATTAATCTTTAAAAAAGTTGATTAAATTGTAAGTCTCATTACTCAATTCTTTAAAAACCTAAATAAGGTATAAAGTATCATGCCATTTGCATTATAACATAATCTATTATAACATTCTAATGCAGAGATTATTGCTTTAAAAGGCAAAGTATGGTGAAATGAAACACTTTTTAGGGTCAGGGTGGTAGTTCAAATGACCAGAACATTTGCCTTGTGTGCAGAGGCCCTGTTCAATACCCAGTATAACATGGTCCCCTGAGCACTTCTGGGAGCAAACCCTAATCATAGACAAGGTAGTCCAGAATAAAATAAATCATTTTTAGTAATTCTCTGAATAATACTAAGTGACATTGTTAAAAAAAATCTATAAGTAATTTCTTACTGATAGATCCATAACCTTACCATGATAATATTTAGCAGGCGGGTTATTTAAGGTTGATTTTAAATTTAAATTTGAGGTTTAGGTATACCTCAGTGGCAGAGTTCTTTCCTTGCAGGGATGAGACCAGGAGTTCAATATGTGGCAATCACACCCCATGCAGAATTCAGCCATAGGGGCACTGTGAATTGTGATTCCTGGTACCACAGCAAGAGTGTAATATTGGTACATTGAAAACAAGCATGTGTGAGAGTGAGAGCTAAGTTGTGAAACTCTCAGAAAGCATTACAGTCAACTATTAAAGCACCATACTTGAAAGCAAAAAAAAAAAAAAAAAAAGGAAAAGATTGTGTGTGGCCCCCATCATCATAATAGCAACAAAAGAAAGGAGAATTTTTTTGTTAAGATGCTATTGAAGACACCCTAAAAAATCTATATTTCTGGGGGATGAAGAAACAGTATAGAGTGTAGAAGACTTCCTTGCATGCTGCTAAACCAAGTTAGATCCTTGTCATCCCATGTGGTTCTCATAGCACTGCTTTAAGTAATTCCTAAGCACATAGCCAATAGCAATTCCTCAGCACTGCCAGATGTGGCACAAAAACAAAAACAAAAAATTCACATTACTTTAGGTTAAGTATTAGGCCACATGAACTATATTAATCTTCCAACAAGAATAGTTGATGCAAAAAATTGGAATGCACATAAATCTCAACAACAAATGGAACTATTTTAAAATCCCCATTACTAAATGTTGAATAGACTTGAAAAATATTAATAACATAAATAATACCACTCTCTTTACATGAAGTATTTTATTTATTTTTCTTATCAGCCCAATGAACCAGCATTATTTTTATTATTATCTCCTCTTCATAGATAAGCAAGCAGATTTAGTGATATGATGTCCACTTAAAATTTACCACTCATATTTTTTGTTAAACACAGTCTGGTACTATTTAAGTAATGCATGGTACATTCATTTATGTGATAGAAAAATAAACATCAATTATGTGGTGGGCAAAAAGTGAAGAATTAGAAACAGGCATAATAGTCTCTGGCTCAAAAAGAATAGGGAATTGAAAGAAAGATAAGGAAAGCAATTTGATAGCAGATGGAATTTCACTTATTATTTCAATGGGGTAGAAGAACTTAAGCTTCAGGAAAATGACAACAACTTTTTGAGCCAAGAACATCTTTCCCAAGTCTGCCATGAGGCAAATGGTACTTAATTTAAGAAGAGAATTATATGAGGCTGAAAACAAGATTGGGGCCAAAAATCTTCACATGAATTAAAGATTAAATTGTAAAATAATAACTATGGAGGTGAAAATGATGCTAAGTATTATAAAAATACTAGGAAATATTTCATGAAACTTGGGATATTAAATGACTTTTTAAAACATGACTTTAAAATATTCAGAAAAACTGTGTAAGTCTATGGAGTCAGAGTGATAGCACAGCAGTAGGTCATTTGTCTTGAATGCATCTGACCTAAGACAGACCCAGGTTCAAGTCCTGGCATCCCATATGATCCCCGAGCCTAACAAGAACAATTTATGAGTACAGAGCCAGTCATATCCCCTGAGAGCTGCCAAATGTCCCCACCCCACAAAAATGTGTAATTGTGAAGTGATGAACCTTTACTAGACTTATTTAGTGAGCACTTTCCTAATATGTGAAATATTGAATTAATATGTTTTATGCCTAACACTAACATATTTCAATCATGCCTCAATTAAAAAGGGAGAATGAGAAGTAAGTGATATCTTTTATCAAATAGAAATTAAGTGGTGACATTTTAAAGTATAAAACTATAAGCAAAACTAAAGCAAAACAAATATGCAAGAAAACATATATTAAGTGGCAAGTAAGGCAGACAAGTGTTAACACCCTTGACACAGAAATTGTTCTTGTAAACCATTAGGAGAAAAAAAGAGTACCTCCCCACCATACTAATCAAACAAAGAGCTAAGCACATAAATAGAGAATAGTACAGAGAGCCAAGAAAGAGAATTTTTAAGAGCTGCCTTCACTACTAATAAGCAAATAAATGTGAAGTCTATTAAGAATGGATTTCATTGTCTGAATCAATTGTGCAATAAATACATGATAAAATGAATTTTTAAAATTGCATGCTCCCTTTTTCATTGAGGAATAGAACAAAACATTTTTATAAAACACTTTGTTTCAGCAAACATACTGTTTAGTTACAAACTTTGACTAAACCCATTTATAAATAAAATACATAATATGAACAGATATCTACATCTAAAATTATTTTTATTATCCATAAAATATCTTAAAGAGAGATATTCAGCTATTTTAAGTATTTTAAGATTTTGAGCTATTTTAAACTCTTAGAATACCTTCATAATTTTTCTTTATAAATAAATTTAATTTTGGATTGGGGGTCATACTCAGCCGTGCTCAGGGCTTACTTCTCTCTTGGTACTCAGGGATCATACCTAGTGGGAATCAGAGTACCATATGGGGTGCCAGGAACCGAACCTGGATCTGACACATACAAGACAAGCATCTTATCCATTGATGATCTTGCTAACCATTATAAATACACTTTAATGGACATTTTTCTAAATTATGTGATACCTTTACAACTATAAAAGTGGACAGTGGTGTAATGTTATACTTCATGTACTACTTAATGATTATTCCTTGCCTTTCAGGATGCCAAAATTACACACCTCTAGTTAAATGTGTTCATTTGTTGTTTGATTAAGTATCAGTTTCTGCTTAAGTCTTACTATTTTCACATGTATTTCTTTATGTTCTTATTTATGTAAAGTTTGAGCCAAATAAAGGCTACAAAAACACTTTATCTTCCCTTTAGTTTATAAATATTATGAGGGAAATAAAGAACATGGATTTAGAAGAAATTCTTGATTCAATGACTAGCTCAAAAACTTTGAAATTTTAGGTAAAGAATGTAAAGCTCAGTTTCTATAGATGCAAATATTTTGTATGAATTTTCTAAGTTTGTTGCGTCACTGTATATGTTAGGCATTCCAAAATAGTAAATAGAAGATGAGGATTATATTTATATGATTAATTGAACCATGTTAAGAAGATATGAAATCTTTTTTTTTTTTGTTTTGGGGTCACACCCGGCAGTGCTCCATGCTCAGAAATTGCTCCTGGCAGGCACGGGGGGGACCACATGGGGCACCGGGATTCGAACCGATGACCTTCTGCATGAAAGGCAAACGTCTTACCTCCATGCTATCTCCCGGGCCCCAGATATGAAGTCTTAACTAACTTCTAAAACCTGTTAATGTTGCCTGTGAGCATGGCACAAAAAATCTGGATTGGCCAGTGCTGTTGGGATTGTGTTGAGAAAAGAACCCTTATCTCCTATTGGTGGCATGTCATGTAGTGCAACATCAATGGAAAGAAATATGGAGATTTTTGTAGAGAATAGGAATCATATTTCCAATGGGCCAGTGATGTAAGTACTTTGAAGTACTTAGCATCTATCCCCAAGACAAAAAAGTATGTCCATAACTGCACCCAGTACAAGATCTGGAAACAACTCAAATACTCAACTACAGGAAAATGAATTAAGAAGTTGTGATATAAATACATATTACATATACATTATCTAAACATATATACAGAAACAATGCAATTCTACATAGCTCTAAGAAAAAACAAAGTCATGCTATTTGCAGCAGCATGAATAAAACTAGAGATTATTGTGCTGAATAAAGTCAGTCTAAGGAAAAGAATAGATATAGAATGATATGTCTAATATGTAAGACTTAAAGCAAGGTAGCAACTAAGATTCAAAAGCAATGTAATAGGAGAAATGATCCACACTATTGAGTTGGGTGCTGATGAAAAGAAAGGTGCTGGGATCCTTGAAGGAAGGAAATGGGTACACTGGTGGTAGCTTTGTGATTAGATTTATGTCTATAAGAAAACTTTATTAATAGCATTGCAAGCCAAAATAAAACTTTAAAAATCCATGAACTTACTTGGAAATAGAGTCTGCATGGATATAATCAAGTCGAGATAAGATTGATTACACTAGATTAATATGAAGCCATAACTGGCATTCTCAGGAGAGGACAAAGAGAAAGACATAGTGCTTCAGGAAGATGTTACATAAGAGAGCAGCAAGTATTTATTTATGCTAAGCCTAAGATTTCTACAAGCCACTAGAAACTGAATATAAGCAACAAATTATTCACTAACCTCTTCAGAGGGAACATGGTCCAAGCACGTCAATTTGACACCCTATCTTCTCAATTGTGAATAAATTTCCACTGTTTTAAGTCTCAGTGTTGTGCAGCACCAGAAAACTAAATAAAAGTTCAGTAAATTTACACTCAGGATATTGTATATTTTCAAGACTGGAAATAATAGTGATACCAGCTAGCAGATTAAGCCCATTAGGAATTCCCTTTGAAGAAAATCCAGCATCCAGACAGTACCATGAAGAAGCAGCTATACTAAGATGAAGCTAATTGTAGTAATGTGGGTTAAAAACAAAATTAACTTTTGCCTTACGACATCAAAATAACTCAAGCAAACTTTAAAGATTTGGGTGTTGAATTATGCATTCAATTAACTTTATTCTACATCTCTGTATATATAGCTATATATAACATTATTACTTCCGATTGATTTTATCTTTAAAATAAAAACTATTGAAAGAAAAATTACAACTAAGGAGAGTCAATTGAATAAATGATGAATGATGCAGACTGCCTGATAGATGTTAGCAAAAGTTAAGAGAAACAGAACTTTACAAAACAGATTACACTTTAATTAGCCTTAAAGGTTTGGGGATTTTTGGTGAAGCAAAAATGGAATAGCCCATCCCTTTACTTATGTAATTAAATTTATGCAACTCCATCTTATTTTGGCATTTTTCCTCCCACTAAAAGCCAAAATGATAGAACTTCCAATATTTAGAATGGATTTTGGCAACTGATTTCTAGACTTAAAAAGTCCTTTAAGGATAAATCTCCCTAAAGAAGATAATCTTTGAGTCCCAGACCAATTAAGTGTTCTGCTGAGTTTACGCAGCAACAGTTTTGAACTTTAGGAAAATGTTAATACCAGCACTAAAATTTATTCTGTTAATTGCTCTAATAATCAATAAGTAATTTTCATTCTAAACGAGGTTCTTTATATGACTTAAATAAACCAACTGAAGATCATTTACATCTCAATAACTATTCCTAATAATGTCACATCATTAAATTCCACCCTAGTTCTCAATAATGTTGGTTAGTGACCAATAAAAGAACTTATTGCCTTGGTCGGGTCCTCAGGGGCAAAGATTGAATGAAAGGGTGAAGGATTTTCTTGTTACAAAATGATTCTGCATGAGTGAGCTTCTCTTCCCTTGAGACTTTTGACAAAATTCAGTTATATACTAGCATTCTCTCTCTTTCTTGCTCTCTCTCACTCTTTCTCTCTGTTTTCTGTCTCTCTCACTTCAATATTTGCTTTTAAATAGAGGAGTCTTTATTTTAGTATAGTCATTTATTTCACTGGATCCCATTTCTTGTTGAAAATGTTTAATTAAAAAACAAAACATTTTGAGAAAATCTTTGTAAACTTGAGTGTACTTAAATCATTTAATCTTTGTTTCCTCTTTATACAAAAAGAGGAAGGGGGTAAACATTCAGGAAATAATCGGACATGTAGATGAATATAAGTATCTATCCAGGAATTATTTCTAATAAAAATAGTTTGGGTCTCTACTTTTTTTTTTGTTTTGTTTTTTGTTTTTTTGGGCCACACCCGGTGACGCTCAGGGGTTACTCCTGGCTATTTGCTCAGAAGTTGCTCCTGGCAGGCACAGGGGACCATATGGGGAACCGGGGGATTGAACCATGGTCCGTCCTAGGTTAACGCAGGCACCTTACCTCCAGCGCCACCGCCCGGCCCCTGGGTCTCTACTTCTACATTGTTATTTATATTGACAAATTAAGTACACACTAGTTTCTTCATGCTGTGCTGGAGTTGCAAGGATGCAGAATCCACAGTGTATCAGTAAACAATGGCTTTTCTACCGCTAAAATGTGTAGAACTGAAGTAGTGAAAATCATTACTATCTTAAAATATATTTTTAACAATGATTTTGTGATACCAACATACTTGCTGATGGTATTGAAATTTTTATGTTAATTAAACAACCCCTAACTGCTCAGAGCATTTCAGATATGTACACTTTGTAATTACCTCCATTATTGAAATAGCTGGCTTGATTTATCCTTGCCATACTAACATTGTCGCTTCTGTTATTTTTGTCTTTAGAAAAGCATAGGTCCCAGCGAGGGAATATAAAACTATTACTGTAAATTAAATATTAAAGTTAACTTATTTTTGCATAAGAATACTGTCAAATAATGGTGATAACTGTTGCTAAGATAGAAACTATCTTTTTGACTTTTTGGGGGGTAAAGCACAAATTAAAATCCAATTTTCAGTTCTTTTGGTAAATTGCATGTAGTTAGTGTGTATAGTTTTACTGATGGTAGTAGCTTAGGGGGGAGCTATTATAGTCTTAGTTTGGCGATTAAGAAATACAACATTTGTGGAAGGGCTAGGCCTTTTAGTCTAGAATGGATTAGCACTTGATCCTTCCTTAAGCATTTTTATACAGGAGTGCATTATCCTTGGAGCCACCCTGGGCTCCATGCCTCATTAGCTTGGGTGTTAGATAAATCAAAGGCAGCCTCAGAGACAAAGATAAGCAAACTGCAGGCCAGCAAGATGATGATGTATGGATCCAGGAGGCTAATAGGAAAGTATTGACAGGAAAATGGTGTGCTTATCCTGCAATCACTGCATATTGCAATGAGAGCTCCCAAAAGCAGATGGGATACACTTCAGGGATTGCGCAGTTTCAAGACTGTTAGGCAGAAATGGATCCTTGTGTTTTAAATTCTAACAAGGACTTAGTTCTTTTTAGCAACAATCCAAATGCTTAGAATGTCTAATGACTCTGGCCACAGCACACTCCAAAATAATTCCAACACTTTGAAATGAGAACCTCATTTCCAAGGAATAAACATTGGGATTGTTTTTATTTCAGGTTTTGCTCACCAATGTTATTTCCATGGAACAACTACAAACTCTTGCATATGCTCTCTATGATTTTATCTGCTGTCTAAGTCTTTAATATATTATGAAGTTTGTTTCTTATTACTTCGGCATGTTTCCAAATGAAAACAATGTAAATGAATTTTAACATGGGGAAAATATATACTCAATGGGTTGGCCAACTGAAGGACATTTTATCAATCACTTGTATCTTAAACTAATATAGACTTTGAAGATTATATACAGTCTATTGCAGAGTCTTCTAGTTGTCAGGGATTTTTCTCTTTTTTCTTTTTGGAAAACATATATTTTGTATATGTTAAAAGCTAATTTTGTCATTTGTAAAATTTAAGATTTTGCGAAGATCATGAGATGATAATCTTATCCACTAGAAACACAAATTCAAAAAAAAAAAACCAAACATTCACTAATACTCACTTGACCTGGGCTTAGTGAGAGTAGGACTTGTAGGCTGAAGGTTAACTAACAAAATTGATTTTACCAATCATGATAGACTCATTCAATCTCTTTCCTCCCTGGATAAACATAAAACTCTTAAATTTACTCCTAAAAAGTGCAGAATTGGACCAGAGTGATAGCTTGACATACTTGTGCAAAAGTTTTGCACAGGAAGGTATAAGTTAGGTCCCTCAAACACTGCTAGGAGTGACCCCCATGCACCTTGGCCTGGCCAGATTTAACCCTCAAAATCATAAAAATAAACATAATAAAGTCAAATGTTGTGAAATAGGACTAGCTCTGCCTACTTTTATTTGTAGGATCATCAAAATCCAGCTGTATTTTTCTTATTGACATAGCAGCCAGAGAGGCTGAGAAGAGAAAGTACAAGAGGGAAGCCCTGCAAATTAGGGACCTCAATTTCCAGTAATTGATGTGCTCATTTCCTAGTTTCTGGAAGGTTCTGTATCATTATCTATAAACCTGAAATTCCCCACATTTAAGGTAGTAATTCACTTTAGATCATATGCTATACATTTGAATTTAGCAAAATTGTTGTTATTGGAATAGATTATCTCAGTTCATGATCAAAGTTTTTGAATCTCGTGGTCAAAGGCAAGTAAAGACACTTGATGATTTGGTAGTTTAATTGCATTTACTTATTTGAACAAAAAATTCTATGAATTTCAGTGTCAAATTCGAATTTTACAGGTGAAAGGAATAAAGACAAGAGGCCATCATACTTTAAAATAGAATGACTTTTCTGAGGCATGATCATTAAGAATGGAGAAAACAGACCAAGTCTACAAGAGTTGACGACTAGGTTTTTGTTTAATTTTGGTTTGGTTTTGGTTTGGAATAAAGACCTGGCACTGTTTCGGCCTTACTCCTAGCTCTGTGGCTATGGGATCACACCTGGTAGGATTTGAGGGACCATATGTGATGTGGGGTATCTAACCAGGTCGACCTGTATTGCTCCAGCCCACAACAATATTGATGCCATTAACTATAACCTATCAATCAGCATAAAAGCCGAAGCACCAAAAAATGGGAGATTACCAAAGTCTCAGTACCAAAAACTGAAATAAAATAAAGAAAAGAGACAGAGACAGAGGAAGAGACAGAGAGGAAGAGACAGAGAGGAAGAGAGAAAGAAAAAGAAGGAAAGAAAGAAAGAAAGAAAGAAAGAAAGAAAGGAAGAAAGAAAGAAAGAAAGAAAGAAAGAAAGAAAGAAAGAAAAGGAGTTAACTTTAAAATATCAAGAAAGAGATAGTACATGAGGTAAAGAGCCTGCCTTATACGTTATCCATTCGGTTCCATTCCTGGCACCACATATTGTTCCACCCAGCATCTCCTAGGATCACTTCTGAGCATAGTTAGGAATAGCAACTGGATGCCACTGGGTGTGGCCCTCCCCTTCCCCATAATATAAAATAAAATTGTAATTAAGGGGCCAGGGACATGCCTTCTGTGTAATATCCTGTGTTCTGACGACCTCTGCACAGCCAATCCTGTCCCCACCAAATCACTAAAAGTAAATATTGCCAGTTCCCAGCAGTAACTAGATTTCTCTAATACAAATTTATCTTATAAAAAAAAAAAAAAAGAAAAGAAAACATAGGAAGAGGCCGGATTAGAGTAATGTTCTTCACCTTGAATCTTCATCCAGATAGCTCTTGGTAAAATAGAGAAAATATATCCTTTGTCCAGTCTAGAAGCAGGTTTCTACACACCTGACCTATAATTTCAGTATGCTTCCTTTATTCTCACCCAAATGTTCTGATTTAACACACCTCTTAAAAAAATATTTGTAGGGACTTGAGAGGAAGCACACTGGGTAAACTTGCATACAACCAGTTGGATCTCTAGTATTCCATTTGGTCCCCTTAAGCACTACCAGTAATGATTCCTGAGTGCAGAGGTACGAGTAGCCTCTAAACATTGCCAGCTGAGGACCAAAAACCAAATGAATAAATAAATAAATAAATAAATAAGGTTTAAAATACATATCCTTCCAAGTGTAAAAATTAAAAAATCTAAGAATAGAAATAATCATACATGGATCACTAAAATTTGGCTCAATACCATGACCTGAAGAACAAAGTGAGAAGAATCGATTGGTTTACTTTCTCTAAAACAGCATTTTCAGTTGTATTATCTTAAATTCAGAGAAATGGTTGTCACATATTTACAATGTCTCATCTCTCTCTCTCTTTCTCCTCCCTTCCTCCTCTCTCTTTCCTACTCTCATTTCATTTTAAAAAGAACTGGGCAAGTAAATCATAAGAATTAACTGAGGACTATATGCTCAATTGGTTGATTATTTGATCTACTAGAGAAATTAAACGATAATTTTGCCAATATTTCTCTAATGTATTTTTGGTTCTGTTTGTTTTCTTTGGGGACCATACTCAGCAATGCTCAGGTCTTATTCCTGGCAGGCTCTGGAGCATGTGATATTGAACTCAGGTTACTCCAGCTGTCCTCTACAAGAAATTGGGGTGTGGGGAGGTGAATTGGGGGTTGGACCACACCCAGTGGCGCTCAGAGGTTTCTCCTGGCTCTGAAATCATTCAGAAATCATTCCTAGCAGTCTCAGGGGACCATGTAGGATGCTGGGGATGGAACTCAGGTCTGTCCCAGGTAGGACGCAAGCAAAGCAAATGCCCTACCAGCTATGCTATCGCTTGGGCCATCTACAAAGATTTTTTTTTTTTTTGGTTTTTGGGTCACACCCAACAGTGCTCAGGGGTT
>PVKC010048284.1:0-10915 GCA_004027635.1 Crocidura indochinensis | reverse complement strand
TTATATTTAAAGACAGCCCAGCCTGCTTAGACTTATTCATGGATTTGGGCTGGTATTTCATCTGTCTAGAATGGCTAAGATTTGAAGCCCACACTTGTTTTTACAGAGATTTAATAGGAGATCATCCAGTTCATACTTAGTTTAGGCACAAATAACCTAGATCTACATTGGATTGGTCCTTGCAATTTGGTACTGGAGAAAACAGTTTATTGCCCTTTTAGAAAAGAGTGAAGCAATGAGTGTTGAGTTAGTTCTTCCAATGTCTCTTCCTTCCCTCTTACCTTCCTTCCTTCCTTCCTTCCTTCCTTCCTTCCTTCCTTCCTTCCTTCCTTCCTTCCTTCCTTCCTTCCTTCCTTTTTCCTTCCTTCTTTCCTTCCTTCCTTTTTTCCTTCCTTCTTTCCTTCCTTCCTTTCTTCCTTTTATTCTAATTTTTTTTTATAACACCACGATTTACCAAGTAGTCCATAATAGTTATTTCAGGCATTAAGTATTAAAACACAAATCCCACTACCAATGTTACCTTCCTCCGTCATTGTCCTGTTTCGCACATATCACCCAAATCTGCTGTGTGAGCAGGCAGAAAATTATTTTATATTGCTTGTTAAACCTAAATGGATAATAAAATTATCAAAAATATTTCAGTAAAAGAAAATTTGTGGATTATAACTCAAAATATGGTTATTTTCATTGTCTGGTGGTTTACTAAGCTGTTTGTTGATAGAGCTTTCTGTATTGTTATTATTTATTGAACATAGCTGGATTTTTCTAATAATATCTTTATTTAAGCTCCATGGTTACAAACATGTTTATAGTTGAATATCTTACTTATCTCCTTCTCAGTCTTTAAACCCTTTTGGTCTTTGCATTGATTTCTCCCTGCATCAAAACTTTTCTTAATGTCAACTGAGACTGCTAGTTGTTATGTACGTTTTTTCTTAATCTTTATTTTATTTCTAAGGTTTAATAGTGTATATTTTCAACTTTGAAATCTTTTATTCTTGAATTTTAAAGCACTTCAGTAATAGGTTGTCATCAGCCTCTATCCTTGCTTTCCGACATCTTTTGGATTTGAAAAGCCTTTTTTCTGTCCTCAGTCTTTTATGTTCTGAAACTCTCATTTTTGTGTTTATATGTAGCTATCTTTTCCAGTCAATTTGATTATCATTTTCTTATCTTCTTCCCTCTAATCTATGGTTCATACAGCTTAGTAGTTTTTATTTTAAAGACCTTACTAGAGTTTCTGGAGTGCATATGTGTATCAGAGAATAAATAGTGTTATTACTTGAGAAATAGGCAGGAATGAAATCATGAAGCTTCTCATATCTTTGTGAAAGAATCAATTTCAGTGAGATGGCTGGACTAACATCAAAAAACAATCTAAGGTCTCATTAGCTTCTAAGAACCTGCACTAATCAAGCATCTTTGTGTAAGTTGTGTAAGATTGTGTAAGCTGTGAGCTCTGCTTAACACCATCCTCACTTTGGGAAACAGCTTGCCTATGTGGACTTCATATGGACACGTCTTATCTAAGCATATATTGAAATAGTATACAGTACAGCACATTGTGCTTTCTAAAACTCCGGCCTAAAAGTCACTTGAACATTTCTAAGTTCTATTGTGTCTGAAGACAATATCCAATTAAAAAGGGACAGAATGTTCCCTTAATATGTGTCTGAATGAAAATTATAAGTAGCTGGTGCTTTGTTCTTCTGACATCCAGTTCTATCACATGCCATAAGGTTAGGTTTCCTTTTGTAAATTACTGATGATTCCTTCTTCTAAATGACTCTACCCAAATGTACCAGGTCACTGTTTCCTATTCCAAGTTAAGTCTTCACTTTGGAGATCCACAAAATAATATAAACTAGAAAAATATCTATACTCATATACCCAATGCCTAACATTATAGCATGATCAGTATAGTCATTGTCAATAACTTAGAAAAAATATAGACTTTCATCAGTAGTGCAGTGTAATCTGTCTGGAGAAAATCGGCAATGTTTCTCTCCTCTGGATATGGAGAATGTAATGGAGAATTAGAGTTTATTGCCTGTTCCCTAGAAAGGTCTCCTGAGTCTGCTCGTCTCTGTAGCTCTTGACTTTACTCTGTGATATTTTGTCCATTTTATTATCCATCTTAGGAATTGTTAGAATGTCTTTATTTAATGTTATTGGATGTTTTTCATTGGATGCCTTTATTGTATGTTTATTAGATGTTAGTATTTTCCATAGTCTATTCCTTGCTCATTGATGTTTGAGTACCTAACAATAATTTTTGTTTCAAAAATGTTCTTTCTGAACAGTCTGGTCATTATTTTGTTGTATGACTCTAAATATTATTTTCTTATTTTGTTCCACTCTATTCAGTTTCCTATGCCACAAATACAATCCTTAGGAATCCAGGTTATCATATGGGCTATTTTTCATTTTCTCTCCTCCTGTATTTACTTGTAGCCACTGAGAAGATTGAGTACTGATGGGAAGTCAATCCTTAGTTTCTTTTTCTACTTTGAGACATCTCAACCAATTGTTAAGACTTATTGAATAATATTACAACATAATTAGATATTTTCTGAGTTCTCTTATTTATCCAGAGATCTTAACAAATGCATCTTATAACAAATCTTGAATTTGGTTCTGGAGCAAGATTCAGTTTTGAAGGGCTATCTTTGCTCAAAATTCTCATTTTCTTTACATTAAGAAATAATACATACAGGAATAGGGAGATAATGTGAATTGCTGGGGCACTTTTATACTTTGCATGCAGGAGGTCTGGATTAAATCTTAGACATAGCAATATCCCCTTGGCATTTCTGGAGTGACCACTGAGCACCACATAAAGAATGACTCCTAAGCACTTGAACACTGCTGAATGTGTCCCCCTCTAAAAAAGGCCAAATTTCTTTGAATATCTAAGTCTTCCTTAATTGTTGTACATAATGTCTGCAAACTGATCTTTGCTTTTCCAGGCCAATTTATATCTTGAAATATTATGTCAAGTATAGTTAACCACTGCTAAAACTCACTGCCGACCCTGAGTTTTAATCACTTTTCAAATGACTGCAAGTTTGCTATAATCCAGACTTACTATGAATTTTACTTTAGGCTAGAAATTTCCAGTTTTTCCTGTATATCATGAGTTGCCATTTTTGCAATTTCTGTAGCCTCCAGCATCTCTTTCCTTATACTCCCATGTAACACCTGACTGCCACATCTTTTAATTTCCTTCCATGTGACTTTACCTCACTTTGGGTAATAATAATTGTAGTTGTTAAAAATATGCCACTATAGGGGCCAGATCAGTGGTCAAGTGGTAGGGTGTTTGCATTGCACACATAAAATAAGGACAGACCTCGGTTTGATCCCCTGGCATCCCATCTGGTCCCCCAAGCTAGGTGTGATTTCAGAGCGCATAACCAGCGCATAACCCCTGAGTGTCACTGAGTATGGCCCAGAAACCAAAAAAAAAAAATGCCAGGGTACCAAGGTACATTGGTTTAAAAAATTATACAAAACAGAGGCTTAAGAAGGGCATAGTTGGGGGCCCGGGAAATAGCATGGAGGTAAGGTGGTTGCCTTTCATGCAAAAGGTCATCGGTTTGAATCCCGGTGCCCCATATGGTCCCCCGTGCCTGCCAGGAGCAATTTCTGAGCATGGAGCCAGGAGTAACCCCTGAGCACTGCCGGGTGAGACCCAAAAACAAACAAACAAAAAAAAAACAAAAAAAAAAAAAAGAAGGGTATAGTTGTTCACGCATTTGCTTTGCATGGCCAACCTGGTATCGATCCTCAGCATCCCATATGGGTCCAAGTTCTTTCAGAAGTGATCTCTGAGTGAAGATCTAGGAGTAACCCCTGTGCAACACAAGGTATGGCCTAAAAATAAAAATAAAACAACAAACAAACAAAAAAAACAAGACAAAGTAAACCACCCCACCATTAAAAAAAGAAAGAAAAGCAGACAGCAAACATTATGAGACTGACTTGCCATCATTTTTTTTACCATACTCTATTCATTAGAGGCAAATTTATGCTTTTTCACATTCAAAGAGAAAGGGTAAGTCATGAATCTAATTCCCACCAGATTATCAGAGAGGTTATCTGGTCCCATTTGGGGTCAGAGAGAAAGTTTAACAAGTTAGATTGCACATCTTAAGGGCAAGTTTGATTCCTGGCAGTTCATGGTCCACTTAAAATTAATAGGACTAAATCTGAACAAAAGCAAAACCCTGAGAAATATTAGAAAATGCCATTTCTGCCTACTATTGCTTGAATGTTTTTGAAATTTTACATAACACCAAATAACTTTCTATTCTCAAACCAACATTTTCTGGCTCAATATTTTTCTTAGTTATTAATATGTGAAGACTTCAAACATTATTGGGTACAATAAAAATATTTATATCCCACTAAAATGAGATATAACCACAATAATATTAGTTAAATTTATAATGCCACTGTAACTATGAACTTAAAACAAGAATCCCATAGTTATAATTATGCTTTAAAATTTACTTTAAATTTAACAATATACCATGCACTTTACAATATCATAGAGCATTATTGTATAGCATAATTTGTCATTTCTTTGAAAAATTATATCATACAAATTAATTTATTTATCATATAAGTCTGTATCACAAAATTTATTAGACATTTAAATTATTTTAATATTTTATATTTGAACAGATGTTTAATTAATGGTTCCATAGTTATATTTGGCTTTAACCATAATTTTGATGTTATAACTTCCTAGAGAGAATGTTTGTGCAACAAAGTGAAAGTGTGCTTAAAAAAATAACATGAATTACCAAACTATATTACATAAATTATAAGACTGATCAGAAGTATATAAAAGACCTAATATGGAGAATATGAGTGCATTTGTGTTTTTCTGTTACTTTTCCAATAAATTGGGGTTGGTTTTTTTATTTTTTTTTTTTGGTTTAGTTTTTGGTTTTTGGGCCAATCTGGTGATGCTCATGGGTTACAGTTGGCTATGTGCCCAGAAATCTCTGGTTTGGGGGTTCATATGGGACACCGGGGGAATCGAACCGTGGTCCGTCCTAGGCTAACATGGTCAAGGTAGATGCCTTACACCTTGCGCCACCGCTCTGGCCCCTAATAAATTGTTTTTAAGTTACATGACTAATATAACTTAAAAATAGAATAGAATAGACAAGATTTTTATGTATCTCTAAAGCAGAATTTATTCTTTACTTTTCTATTCTCTTCATACAAGGTAACTAATGTTAATAATTCACTAAAATATTTATAAATCATTCTTAATGGATTGTCTTGAATTTTACTAATTGAATATTTGAAATATGCTCATTTATTTCTGCCTTCTTTAATTTTTTATATGAATAAAACTATTTCTTCATTTGCGTAGGAAATTTTCATTTTGTTGTTCTAAGTCACCACTTTTTTCTATTGCTCATTATTCACTGTTGTGTGAAATGTTTCCCATCTGTAGAAATTGTAACTTAATATTGTTCATATTTTTCCATTTAAATTTAATTAGCTTTGTTCTGAAAAATCCTGTTTGAGGTCAGATGATACAATTGCAAGTGGCTGACCCCTGCTCAAATTCCCAATGCCACATTTGGTTTCCTAAGTACTGACAGGGATCACAATGACAGGGATCACATCTGAGCACAGAACCAAGAATAGGCTCTATGTACAGCAAGGTGTGACCTCAAACTCCCAAATTAAAAATATCTTTTGCTGCATATTCTTTTATAGTCAAATAATTATATTTGAGGAATAAAATTTATTTTAAAGCAAAGATCCTTCCAAAAATACTGTTTAATTTTAAAATATTGAATTCCAGAGAAATGATCCAATAAGTTTAGTATTATTTGCTTCATTTGATTTTGGGGTTATTTCCAGCAGTGCTCAGGTCAGCTCCTGGCTGTGTGTTCAGTCAGACCTGGGAGACCATAGGGTTCTATATATGGTGTCAAGGATCGACTTAGACTGGCTTCGTGCAAGGCAGATGCCTTAATCCCTTTATTCTCTCTCTGGCCCTCTACAATTTGAGGAGATCTTTGGGCCCCACCCAGCAGTGTTAAGGGTGTGCTGTGCCAGAATTCAAACAGGATTGCAACTACAGTCACATAATTTGCAAATGCCTGAACCTCTAGTCTATCTTTTATGGATCCCATTTATATTTTATATTATTTTGTTTTGCTTTACTTTATTTTACTTTATTTTTGTTTGGAGGCCTCACCTGGTGGTGCTCAAGGCTTACTTTTGGCTCTGCACTCAGAAATAGCTCCTGATAGGCATGAGGGACCATATGGGATGCTGGGAATCAAACCTGGATTGGACACCTGTGAGGCAAATGCCCTACCCTCTGTAGCGTTCCCCTTTTCTGGTCCCTTTTTGTTTTAAATCATATTTTAGAATACCTTATTCCATCATAATGGAGTGTTTAAGTAAAATAAATATTACTATAATAAAAGTAAATCTATATTATAAAATTGTTCAAAAGACAATATTTCTTGGCAATGATTTTCTTTTTAATGTGTTCTTAATTGCTTACATTTGAATATATAATCTCTGAATATTAGTCAAATTTACAGCAAAAAATTTATATAGTAATGACTAGGACAGAAAATGTGTAGTAATTTGTATACCCTTAGAGGCTGACTTATTTCCTACTGGAGTTCAGTAACAAGAAAATATATGAAGACAAGGTGAACTTTCAGTGGGTAGATTTCTCTTTTAGTTCTTTGATTTATACAACTCCAAAGTACCTCTGTGAGATCTTTAGATTTTGAGAAATAGATGAAAGGTAGCAGCAGGCAGAGCTTAGTACTGTTCGTTTTCAAAGCAATTTTTGTTGTGCTGTTTCTTTCCCCCCTAGAAAAGGGTTATATAATTTAATCTACAATCTTATAAATCTGTGATGATAAGAAAATTAAGGAGTTTTTCTATTTATTGACATATAATGTTTCCCTTTGCTGCATCTATTTGCAGCACTTTTTTTCTTTCTCAAGTTTTCTGCATTGCCCACTATATTGCCTCCATGTACCTTCTGATTATATCTATATATTTAATATTGAAACTACTATTTACAAATGAGTTATTTATTTCAAATGTTGATATAATAGATGTGCATACTGTCAGTAACTAGAAGATATTCAAATTCAACACAGAGTGAAATGGGACCACACTTCCCAGTACAAAAAAATTTAAGGTGTAAATTGGAAAAACAAATTATATTCCTCTCTAAAAACTAAGAGATCTGTGCACAGCAAATTCTAAGAATATTTAAGTATCTGAATGTAAAAAATCAACCAGCATTTCAAATACATCTGTTAAATGTAGCATGTAGGTGTCAAGGAACTAAGAAATTATTTTCAGCACTTGTCTGTGCACCTAAAATATTTTATGAAGAAAACAAACAATATTGTTCTGTGTGTAGGGTATAAGGAAAGGATTGAATGATGATTTTCCCCTTAAAGCAATCTTCAGTTGTGTGATAGAGCATCTTTCTGATAGTTCTGTTGAATAATAACTTAGCCAATGTTCAACACTGTCAATTTTCCCCTCTTCACAGGCCCCTCCTATGAAAACCATAGCATTCCTTAGAAACCACACAGCTGCTAAATTAATTAGGACATAGTTTAATTCTAAAGGAAAATAACCCCAAACCTTAACCCCAAATAACCCCAAACTGTTACCCTCAGCAAAGAAGAAGGTACTTAGTGTAGTTTAAAAGATTAATTCAAAAGATGGGTATTGAAATATCTAGTTATTTTGAAAAGTTCCTTGATCTTTTGTTTGTATTAAAGACAGAAAAGTGCTATCATTTCAGTCAGCATATATGTGCTTACATTTGTACACCCTCAAACTAGGTGCTTATTGCTCTACCAGCACTGAAATGATTAATATTTTTGGCACTAGTGAATTGATTTTTTTATTTGGAGGGGAAACAGAGGTTTCATTTTTTTCATAGGGTTAATGCTTATGCATTTTGGGATGTCTTATATAACAAATTATTATGTTTATCTCAAACTTGTTAATATTTTCTCCTGTTTTCTTATAGAAGCATCATGGATTTAGCTTACTGGTTAGGTGTATACTATGTTCATAATTAACTTCTATGTATTATGTGATAAAATCATTCATATGTCTTTTTAGATGCATTTATTCCATAATAACTTATTGACAATTATTTTCTATGCATGTGAACTATTTTGACAATATTGAAAATCTATTGACACTAAATGTCTGGGTCTATTTCTAAACTTACTTTTATTTCAGTGATGTATGTCTTCATTTTTATTTTAGCAGGGCTAAAAACACCTGGTGCTACAAAATTTTAGTATTTTAACTTTATAGTTTTAGTATATATCAGTTTGTTACAATAAAAATGCTAAAAACTTAAAAAAATGAAATACTTTCACTGACTAGGGCAAACTATTGTTATACATACATATAACAAAAGATATCTCAAACACATAAATTTGTATAGATAAATTTTAGAAGTAAATACATTTTAAATATGGACACTGTTTTTAATGATCATTTTTATTTAAGAATCATGATTACCAACATGTTTATAATTGGGTTTCAGTTATAAAAATGATCACGCCCCCCTTAACCAGTGCAACCTTTCGACCACCTCTTCCCCAACTCCCTGCTTGTATCTGAGACAAGCAATCTAGTCCTCTCACTCACTACCATTGTTATGACTGTTGTTATTGTAGTAATTTCTCTAAAGAGTAAGTAATTACTCTTTGTGGTAAGTGTCATATTTTGTGCCAGTCCTTCCAACCTTTATCTCCATTATCTCTTGGCATTATTAATATGCTATCATTTTTTTTTACCAAAACCATAGTTTTAATTAGTATCTTTATTTAAGCATTACATATTGTGACCTGGTCTTTTCAGCCCTCATCTCTATTGTCTTTATGTATTATTAAAATAATGTCTTTTATTTTTCTTAAATCCTATAGATTAGTGAAAGTATTCTATGCCTACCTCTCTCCCTTTAACTTATTTCACTCAGCTTAATAGTTACCATGTCCATAATGTATAGGAAAATTTTATGGATTTATTTTTCCTGTATTTTTCCATAGTATTCCATTGTGTATGTACCACTGTTTCTTAGCCATGTACCTGTTGTCAGGCATCTGGGATTATTTACCCCAGATTCTGACTATTGTAAATAGTGCTACAATGAATGTAGATGTGCAGAAGACATTTTTGTGTTGTTTTTATATTACTAGGATATATCCCTAGGAGTGTTATTGCTGGATATGACTGCTCAATTTCCATATTTTGAAGAATCTCCACATTGTCTTATTTTTCTTAAGTCTCACAGATGAGTGGGACTATTAAGTGTATATATCTCTCTCCCTCTGAATTATTTCACTCAGCATAAGAGTTTCCATGCTTATCTATGTATAGGAAAATTTCAGGACTTAATTTTCTTTATGGCTGCATAGTATTTCATTGTATAAATGTACCACAGTTTCTTTAGCTACTCATCTGATGTTGGAACATCCGGGTTGTTTCCAGATTCTGGCTATTGTAAATAGCTCTACAATCAACATCGGTGTGCATATGATATTTTTGCATTGCGTTTCTAGAGTATATCCCTAGGAATGGTATTGCTGGATTATATGGGAGCTCAATATCCAATTTTTTGGGAAATCCCCATATTGTTTTCCGAAAGGCTGGACTAGGTGCCATTCCCACTAACAGTGAATGAGTGTTCCTATCTCTCCACATTCCTGCCAGCACTGATCGTGCTTGTTTTTTTGTGATGTGTGCCAGTCTTTGTGGCATAAGATGGTACTTCATTGTTATTTGCATCTCCCTGGTGATTAGTGATCTGGAACATTTTTAATTTTCCTTTTTATTTTTATTTTATTTAAACATGTCATGAGTTATTAAATGTAAATGACTAATGAGAACATGGAGATAGCATCATTTAGTCATCAGTGAATTGCGAATAAAAACTAGGTGAGTTATCATCATATATATACCAGAAGGACTAAAATTAAAATCTTGACAATGCAAGTGTTGTTGCAAAAATAAACCAAGTTTTGAATTTTTATATTAACTAATTTTAAGTGCACAACATGGTATTTTAGATAAAATGCGGATTTATTTTATTATCATGTAGTAAACATACCAGTCTTTTAGGCCATTGATTAACCCTGTGACAATAAAATCAAAAGCATATGGAAAAATTTTACACATGGGCAATTATATTCTTTTTAGGCAAGAGATTCAAAGCATAAATCTTTTGCTTATAATACAGAAGAGGGGTGATTGATTTATCATCTATTTTTCCAGAGGTAGATAAAAAATATCTGCCTTAAAGATGAAATGGAAAGAATTTTAGATTTTTTTAAATCTTATATCCTTATTCTAAGTTTTTGAAATACAAATAGATTTACTCTATAGCCAAAATAGGCTCCTTTATAATTTATAGCTCACTGTAAATTCATAAATTTTATTTTCCTTTAAAATATAAATATTTGGGGCTGGAGCGATAGTGTAATAGTGGAGCATTTGCTTTGCATGAAGCTCACCCAGGACGGACTTCATTTTGATCCCCAGCATCCCATATGGTCCCCTAATCCAGGAGCTATTTCTGAGTGCATATCCAGGACTAGCCCCTGAAGGTCACCCCATGTGCCCCCCAAATATAAGCATATGCATTAAGATAATATTCTTTAGTATTTTTTTAATGATGCTTACCTTTGTAAATTCACTTCTTAAGGCTGATTTCTAGTTCAGAATCTCATGCATTTTAGCTTCAACTTTATATAGTAGAAAAGTTTTTTTCTCAATAGCCTATAATGTACAACAATAGAAGTTAATGTTAAAATTCCATTTAAAAGTATTTTGGCAATTATACTTGAATTTAAATATATATAACATGAGTGAC
>PVKC010048283.1:0-10913 GCA_004027635.1 Crocidura indochinensis | reverse complement strand
CTGTAGTAGATAGTTTGCTGGTCTCTCATTAGGTGCATATATGTTTAATAGTCTGATTTCTTCCTGTTGCACATATCCCTTGATTAGAACATAGTGTCCATCTTTGTCCCTTACCACTTTTCTGAGTAGAAAGTTGGCATCATCAGATATTAATATGGCCACCCCAGCTTTTTTGAGGGTATTGTTTGCTTGGATGATTGTCCTCCAGCCTTTGATTTTGAGTCTATGTTTGTTCTGACTATTCAGATGTGTTTCTTGTAGGCAGCAGAAGGTTGGATTCATCGTTTTGATCCACTTTGCCACTCTGTGTCTTTTAATTGATGAATTTAGCCCATTTACATTGAGGGAGATGATTGTCATAGGATTTAATGTCATCTTTGTAGATAAGTTTCCTGTGTTTGTTGGTCTCTCTTGTCTTAAAGTAAGCCTGTCAGTTTTTCCTTTAAGGCTGGGTTATCATTTGTGAAGTTTTTAAGCTGTTGTTTATCTATGAAGCTATGTATTTTTCCTTGGTACCTGAACGTGAGTCGAGCTGGGTGCAGTATTCTTGGTGAGGCATTCATTTCTTTCAGTCTTGTCACAATATCCCACCACTGTCTTCTGGCCTTGAGAGTTTCTTGTGACATGTCTGCTGTTAGTCTTAGGGATGTTCCTTTGAATGTGATTTCCCTTTTTGCTCTTGCTGCATTCAGTATTCTATCTCTATCTGTGGGATTTGTCATTGTAACGAGGATGTGTCTGGGGGTATTTTTCTTTGGGTCTCGTTTGGCTGGTACCCTTCGTGGGAAAAGAACCTTAGGACAAATGATCAGGCAATGGAAAAAGTACTCAATGAATGTGAACAGATGAAAATAGAAGTCTTTGATAAACCCAAAAGAAACAACATAAGAATCATTGGAGTCCCAGAGACCCAAGTAGAAGAGCATCAGGAAGAGTCAACTGTCAAAGACATCATCAAAGAGATACTACCAGAGTTAACGACTACATGCAATCAAATTCTGCATGCCCTGAGCGAGTATTTCTATATCATCTATGGCATCAGAATTTTAAGTATACCAACTACAATCATGTTTGTAATCATGGTGCTTAAATAAAGATATTATTTTTGTTTTTGTTTTTGTTTTTGGGCCACACCCAGTGACGCTGAGGGGTTACTCCTGGCTATGCGCTCAGAAGTCGCCCCTGGCCTGGGGGACCATATGGGGCAATGGGGGATCGAACCGCGGTCCATCCAAGGCTAGCGCGGTAAGGCAGGTACCTTACCTCCAGCGCCACCGCCCGGCCCCAAGATATTATTTTTTTTAAAAAAAAGAATTTTAAGTTTGCTCTCTCTTCCTCTTCTGAGATTTATTACTTACTAGTGTAAATCTAGTAAGCCTAGTCTCTTTTCTGAAACTGAAGGAAGGACCCTTTGCATATACACCCATTCACCTCCATCCACTGGAGCCAGCTCTTATATTTAATCTTGGCCTGACTTATTAATGATTCCCTCTTTCTAGATCTTTCAAAGGAAACTTTGTCCATTTTGCTTGACTATTTGCCTTCAAAGAAGTACTAAAAGACAATGAGAAACGATGTCCCAGTTTGTTATGAACCCATGACCCATCATAGAACTCAGATATTTAAATTTTGTTACTATATTTTAAATTTCCTACAATTGGTTTTTTAATATTCACCCAAGTATTTATTTAAGAATAAAGTAAGCTTTGGAGTTGCTGGATATATACTTAAAATGCATTACACATCTCCAAACAAAAGTAAATCCAACTAACAATGCTGACTCCTTGGTCCATCCTGTATTCTTTTGTTCGTTTGTTTTATTTTTGTTTTGGGGTCACATCCGGTGACACTCAGAGGTTACTCCTGGCTATGCACTCAGAAATCAGTCCTGGCTCAGGGGACCATATGGGACGAAGGAGATTGAACCCAAGTCTGTCCTGGGTCAGCCGCATGAAAGGCAAACACCCTACCGCTGTGCTATTACTCCAGGCCCCATTCTGTATTCTTCTTGAGGGCTGATGCTTTTTCTTTTCTCTCTGCACCCTTTAAAATTATTTAAGTTGTAGCTTAGCTAGCATATTTATGTTATTAACATATTTTGTTTTTATATCTAATATACATTTTCCACACCTTGCCAAAGTACCCACGACCTTCCACCACCACCCTTCTGTTATTTTTAACTCACGTCTTCATTCACCACCACCACCCACCCCAGATCATTTCTCCCTTTCTGGCAATCTCAAATCTTAAATCTTGTATTAATACAAGGCCAAGAGTTTGTCATTATTTCATACTGTCTTTTCCTTTGATTTGCTTCTCTGTATGCCACAGATTAGTGAGGTCACCTGCTATTTGTTCTTCTCCCATTGACTTATTTTGCTCCATTTCTATCTAAGTAGTTGTTGATTGCATGGTGTCATTTTTTCCTTACAGTATTTCTTTATAAATATATACCACAAATTCTTTAATCATTAGCCTGTCTTTTGGCATTTGGGTTGTTTCCATATTGTACTAAGCATGGCAACAAACACAGGTGTGCACCTATGAATTAATGTTTTTTTTATTTGTTTTTTTTATTTTTTTTTGAATTAATGTTTTTATACGTTGGGGATAGATACTAAGAAGTGGAGTCACTGAGTATGGTAGTTCTATTCTTACATTTTGAGAAAACTGTATTATATTCCTAGAGGCTGAATTCAACATTCCCTTCAACAGTGAATGAAGATATTTCTCTTACACCACAACCTCATCAACACTGGCTGTTTCAGTTTTTGTAATATGTTCCATTCTAACCAATGTGAAATAATATCACATTGCCATTTTGACTTCTACTTTCCTGATAATAGGTGATGATAAACACTTTTTTACATGCTTACTGGCCAACTGATTGCTCTCCTCAATTTTTGAGGGGGTTGTTGGTTTATCTATTGTTGAGCTTTGTGAGTTTACTCTAACACCTTGAATATTAGTCATTTCTCCAACAAAGGCATGCAAATGTTTTCTCCCATTAAGTGCATGTCTTTTGTCTTAATTTGAGTTTCTTTTGCCATACAGAATCTTTTTAATTTGATGCAGTCCCATTTGTTTAATTTTGTTTTGTTGTTTTTGGCAACATTGGCAGATGTGGCTAAAAAAATCATAATAAATAAAGAATAGAATCAAATCCTTCAAAACACTTCTGGGACCCATATCCTGAAGAATTCTGCATAGTTTTAGCTTAGCTCAGAGTACTTGATAGTATAATCTTGAGGTCTTTAATTCACTTTGAATTAACTTTAACGTATTACCATAACAATCCAGTCTCTCCTCTCCCTCCTCCTCCTTCTCATTCTTCCCCTCCCTCCTCTTCTTCCTCCTCCTCTTTTGTAAATATCCAATTTTCCCACAGCCATTTGTCAAAGAGGCGTTCCTTGCTCTTTTGCATGCACACAGCTCCTTTGAAGGACTTGCTTTTCTCCAAGGCACTCCAGGAAGTAATGTGTCTTGGAATTTTAAGAAAATGGGTGTTAAGTTCTTGGCCATCTGAACTTAATAATTACTGCAACCTAAAATTAAGTTCTGACACTTGTTCAAGTCAGAGTTTTAAATACTCCATTTGAAATCAGAACATTAATGGTTGCATTGGAAGGGACTGAGATGGAGAACTGCAGAGCTGCAGATCTGAAGGCTGTCATGTACAGCATTATTTTCTCAGTATAGTAAGAGAGTTCATATTCTAAATAGACATGCCTGAAATTAATTTCTTGAATATCTTGTTTGAGATGTGAGATTTGCAGCAAGTTCCACAGCTCGCTTAGATTTATTTTCTAATCTATAAAACGGAGACTACTCATCGCATCTATTTCACAAACTTGTTATGAGAATTGAATTCAATTATGTTTACATGTATATAAGAAGTCTCTGGAAGATACTCATTGAATATATTTTTTTGAAGTTTGTTATAGGGAAAAATAATCTTCAGTTAAATACATGCTTTGATGCTAATAGTCATTTTAAAATAACAACTATTAAATTAACAATCTGTACCTCGTTAAATTTTTTTTTTACTACGTTAGATAGGTCAATTAATCAGATCTACCAATTGACCAGGAGAAAAAAGAGGGAGAACATAAGGACATTGTTATTAGAGTATGGAGAGCTATGTCCAAAAAAAACAAATTGTTTCAATGGGGAAAACATTTCAAAACATGATTTGGGGAAAACTCTTTGTCCTTTGGGTTATACCCAACTTTCATTTCCATAGTCAGATTTGTGACTTTGCCTGGGTCAAATAAGGGGATCTCAACTGGAAGCAAGAAGGACTTTGAGTAGATCCAGGGCAAATAATTCACTTTGCAGAAAGATGCTGTGAAGGGTTAACCATCCTGGGACAGAGCAAATCTCTGTAGCAGCTTCCTCAGCAGCTATTTTTATCTATGTTGTGAGCATCTGACTCAAGCTGAGGAAAAGGGTTCATTTTCTCTCTTGGAAAGTTTTCAAAACACCAAAAGAATCTGGTCGAGAGGGAAATAAACCAGCTCCAAAAAATCTTTTTCAGGGGTCCCCCAAAAATATCAGTAAGAAATGATCACAAATCTGCTTCAGGCAAGAGGTGAACCCATTTAGGGGAGCCGCCATTTGTTTATTAGCCGTTCCCTGCAACCTGTCAACAACTGTCACCCTTAAAAAGGACATCTTTCCATTGCCATGAAGAGTAGTGAACATTTTAAGCCAAGCAAATGACAAAATATTTGACTGCACTTATCTGCCTTTTGGCTATTTTTACCCCTGTGCCATCAACTTGCTTTCCAACTTGCCCCTGACAACATCTGACTTTATCCTTCTCCTGCTTAGCAGCCGGGGCGTGTCTAAAACTCACATTTCATGAGAATGTGAGACACTGAAGCTTAAGTATTACGAGCATAGTAGGACCAGGCAGAGCATGGTTTTTCTTAAAAATCCCACTGTCCTATGGGGCCAGAGCGATAGCACAGCACTAAAGCATTTACTGACCTAGGATGGACCTCAGTTTGAGCCCCCGGCATCCCATATGGTCCCCCAAGCAGGAGCTATTTTTGAGCACAGAGCCCAGGAGTAACCCCTGAGTATCACCAGGAGTGCCCCCTCCAAAAAAAAAGTCCCCCGTCCCAAAGGTCCTAAAAGTGACTTATTAGTAACACAACTGCCTTGCACTTTTCTTTCATCCCCAATACAATTTGCCCAGAACGATCTTGGTGCTACCAACTGTTTTGACCTCTGATGCCATAGCAAAGTGTGTGATCACAACTCACAGTATAGTGATCACCTAAACAAAGTGTGGGACCTCCACCCACTCCTAACTCATCATAATAGTAAAAAAGGGAATGGTATTGGAGGGAAAAATTTACCTTAACTCCCAAGAGGATGATAATAGTCACCTGAAAATAGGACACAATACCCATTCTAGGAACTGTGGCAGGACAAAGTCGTAAATGTGAAGTACTAGAAAATATTGAGAGCAACCGATGATTTCTTCTCAGTGAGAAACTTGACGTGTGTGTGTGTGTGTGTGTGTGTGTGTGTGTGTGTGAACACTCATAGCATCATCTGTCTGCAATGTACACATTTTGTTTCCTCAGCAGAGAATAAAGTAGAAGAGCTCATATTTACAGGTGCAGCTTACTCCTCATAATTTCTTTTTTACACATTCATAATCTGGATAAATTCTCTACATATTTCTGCCAGGCTGTGCACTTCTTTCTCCTTCTAGACCCGAGTAATTTTGCTAAAGAACCTGAGCCCATCCATTCACTCACTGATTTCCTATGGAGTCCCTGCCTGCTATGAGGCACAGGGTTGGGGACCTGGGGACAAAAAGATAGATGTCTTAATTCCTGCAGCCAAGGGGTTATGTGCACTAGGGGCAGGAGTAGGGAGTGTTGGAAAGATATTCTACAAGTAGAAGTGCTAATCTCTGATGGCTGAGAACAGAACTGGCTCTCTTCTCTCTTGGGCACCATTGCTTAGCTCATTTTGACATCTAGTCTCTGCTCTGCCCGCTCTAAGTCCCTCCTTCATGCTAGTGTTTCCTCTCACATCTTCCCCTTTGTACTTCAGATCAAATCTTCAAAACTACTCAAAACCAGGGAGAGGGGCTTGAGAGATAGTACAAAGATAACACAGCTATATATATATATATATATATATATATATATATATATATATATATATATATATATATGTATATGTGTGTGTGTGTGTTTGTGTTTGTGTGTGTGTGTATCACAAAGATAATTGAAATTGAATTTGCCTTTTAGGATATGTGGGTAACTCAGAACTGAATGAGTGGGGGGTTGAATTATCTTATCCATAATGTTTGAATGATAATGACAGAAGTTTGGAAACAAGAGAGATAGTACAGTGGATAGGGAGCTTTCCTGGCTGACCTGAGTTCAATCTATGGCATCCCATATGGTCCCTTGAACCTGCTAGTAGAGCCAGAAGTAAGTCTTGAACACTGCTGATGTAGCCAAAAAAAAAAAAAATCAAAATCAAACAAAACATAAAAAAATCATTCACCCAGAGGGAACTGGTTGGTGTTTGACAAACTTTTCTCTATGTCTTGCTATGAGCAGATCTGTTTGTAGAGTAAATCAATGCTAATTCTAATTCTTAAAGAACAAAGAAACATTAAAGTCAGTCTTTCCCTGGAGCACATTCTGAAGATTGAGATCTATGGAGAATTCTGAAAGTAGGAAGAATCTCTGGGTCTCAGTTGGCACTAATTTTTATTCATCTGATTCATAGAATTGATAGGCAAGGCATTGTCCTCCTCATTTCTGAATTGAGGCTCCGCTGACAGATCCATCCGTCAAGCAAGCCAGACTGAAGCTCAAAGGTCCAGCTAGTTAACACTTCCAGGAGATAGGAAAGAAGAAATTTAACCTTGCCGTGCATGGAAAGGTATTTCACTCCTCCAGTAGGGAAAATGGAACACAGCAATAATGTCTTCACCTAGAGAAGCTCTAATTTCCGAGACAAATTCCAAACATATGTCTCCATTCTGCTTTCTTTATGACTCTTCTTGGAATCTATTGTTAAATAATCAGCCAGCAATGGCAATTTTACTGAAACTTAAATCTACTCTCAAGTCGCAAATTTAAGAAAATTTCTGTCTGTACATTCAAAGAAGAGAAAATAAGGAAGATGTGATTCTAAGTTCATTATAAACGTAGGGGTGTAGGCAAAGGACAATAACCATTCACACACATTCAAAGAATAGTTGGACCAATATGACAAAAATCTCTGATACCTTCTATATTAAAATATAGATCAATATTTGTATAGCTACAGAAATGTTAAGCATATGAAAAATATAAAAAACATCATTTAGTGTTAGGTCTAATAGACTTTTGGGGGGGGGGCACACCTGGTGACGCTCAGGGGTTACTCCTGGCTATTGGCTCAGAAGTCGCTCCTGGCAGACACGGGGGACCATATGGGGAACCGGGGGATCGAACCGCCGTCCGTCCTAGGTTAGCGCAGGCACCTTATCTCCAGCACCACCGCCCGGCCCCAGGTCTAATAGACTTTTTATATTTCAAATCTTCAACACTCATTAACAGTTTAGCTACTTCTGAGTTTTGAGCTTGTAACCCCACCCCTCATTATTCCTGTGTAAGCTTACCTACAAGAAAGACCCTCCTATTTCTGGGAGGGGTCTTGGGGAGGTTACAGAAGGTTTGGCCTCAGGGGCAAAAGGGGATTTGCCTGGATGGAGAAGTAGGAGGGAGGAGGAGATGGCTGAGGAACAAGGTACAATGCAGGGCTGAATAGGAATCCAGCGTAAATGGTTACGGTAGGCCACACATGTGGTGGCTAGGGCATGAATAAAGCTATTTCCTGAAGCCTGCCAGTGAGTGGATTTTCTCCTTGCTGCCATCCCAAAAGCTGAAGGGGTTTGCAGAGCCACGTGTCATGGCTAGAGGACAAAGGCCTCCATCACCATCCACCTCCATCCAAGCCCATCCAAAGGGCCTCTTTATTATTTTATTCTACAAATGGCGCTCGAACTCTGATTTGAATCCTGCACCTGTACAGCGATCATGGTGAGATTTTTGTTATTCAGAGCCTGACTGCATGTGAGTTTTCTACCTGCTGCTATCCTCAACTTGCAGGCCACTGGCTAAAGGGGTTGGAGACACGTGGTGCTGGGACGGCAGAGAAAGGCCCCTCCATTTATCCCATCATCATCCAGCTCCATCAAAAGGGCCTCTTTATTATTTTATTCTACAGAGCTCACTGAAATTGTTCCAGGACAGAAAGACTCAGAGAATTATTTGTTCTGAGGTCTAGTTTAACGGATACAGCAAGAATGACTTTACTGACTGTTCTGGGCTAAGAAAATAACTTCAAGAAGAGTTTGTTTTATGACTGAAACCCCACTACAATCATGTTTGTAATCAAGGTGTTTAAATAAAGATATCATTTTTAAAAAAAGGAGACTAATGCAAAAACAACACAGAAGGATCTCTCGGCAAGGGGCACTGAAGCTGGCAGTGCTTGGGTACTCTCTAATAATGGTCTTTGTTCGCTACTGCAACCCAAAGGCTATAAATCTGATTGTCTTTCCTGCCCTCATCTGACTTTGCTGAGTCATTCTTCCCTGTGGTACAGAATGCTGAGCTGCAGAACAGGCTCAAAAGCAACTCTCAGCTTTCTTGACTGGCTGCCAAGTTAACTCATCTTCCTTTACAGCCTGGCACATGAAAGATTCACAGTAGACCTAAGCTAGGACCTCTGTCCACAGGGGTGGCCCAACGACAAAGAAGGCATCCTGGAGGGTGGACCTCAACCCTCTAAAGATTTGAGGACTCAGGAATGAATTCTACCTAACCACAGCTAGGAAGTTTCTGGTGGTCCCTCTTCCACATTCAAAAGCATTTTCTTGCTTCCTTCCTATAAGAAACTCATGAAGACATCTAAGGCACAGTGGTGGCCCTGAAGTCCAACTGTGGCCAAAAGTAGAGTCCCTTACATCTCCTAACTGTGCCTGGAGTGCCTCTGCATGGTGAAGGAAGAAGCTAACAGTGTGAGAACCATCATCTCCTGATGGGCAAATGCCCCCTCAAAGAGAACCTCTAGCTGGATATGTTGGCAATGCAATATTTATTGTATATATTTATATAATCTTATTATTGTCATTCATCCATATCTGGCAGGCACAGGGGCTATTTCTGTCTCGTTACTTGGGGTTTGATCCTGGCTATGTCCAGTAGATCACCCAGTGACAAGGTTCCTGAACTTGGATCTCTGATATGCAGAGGATGAACACTGTACTTACCAGCTTTCTCGCTAATTAGGGTTATATTTTTAATAGCTGCTCCTGATTTCTACAGAGAGGATTCTGTAAAGAACTCTTAGTTATTGAGATAAGATGGGATGTCATTTTGAGTCCTATGAGAAGATGCAGAGCGCTGAAGGAGGACATTTACATTACACAACAAGAGGAAGCAAAAACACCCCAAGCCCAAAATAAAATAGACAAGGAGAAGGGAAGACAGAGAAGGAGACCACTAAAGTGGAATTTTTGTTTCTTCTTTTATGGCAGTGCTCAAGGTTTACTTCTGATTCTGTGCTTAAAGACCACTATTGGTGGTGTTCAGGGGACCACATGAGGTGTGTGCATTGAACTGGGGCCAGCTTCATGCAAGGGAAGCACTTTAATCCCTGTCCTATATCTCCAGCCCCTGAGGAGGGAATTCTGATGAGCTCTGCTGGCATTATGTACCAGAATCTCTTCCCATCTTTGTATATAATCATCAATTACATTAATTAATTAATTAATACAATTTAAGAAACTTGCTTAATGTATCTTTGGGGAATGATGGCACCCTCTTGTAACAGTAATTGGACTGGGACATGTCCTTTGGACAGACAATCCTGTAACAGATAACTGTCTAGGTATTTAAGGAAAAGCCTGGCAGTTGGTATTGGCGTGGGGATGGGAGCCCAGGATGGAAACCAGAGTAGAGCCAGCCCACAGAGGGTCAGGCCAGTTCTGGGCCTGAGATAAAGCTTCAGTGGATGCTGCTTGTTCTGCTGTTATTCCTCTCTCATTCTCTCAGTTTCTTGAACCCAGGCCCCCTCCTTATCCTGGCATTCTCTGGCCACTGGTGAGAACTATCTCACTCTCTCTGTCTTCTCTCTGTATCTCTCTGTCTCTGTCTGTCTGTATCTCTCTGTCTCTGTCTGTCTGTCTGTCTGTATCTCTCTGTCCCTGTTTCTCTCTCTCTCTCTCTCTCTCTCTCTCTCTCTCTCTCTCTCTCTCAGACGCCAGGAGATGAAGTGAGGAAATAAAATACACCGTGGTATACACTCTCTCCTCCAAGTGTGGTGTTGCAGAAGACCCTGCAGTTCTGCTGAGGGCAGAAGAATAGACAAAGAGGAGCGACCATGACTTTGAGGACAAGCCCGGAAGGGAGCAGAGGACCTGAAGGGCTCATTCCGAGCTAGACAGCACGCTAGAGCCAGCAGAGAGTGAGCCAACACTGCGAGTGGTCTGTTATCGCTGTTCCCAAGGGATAGTCACTCTGCAGATGAGTCACCGAGGGAGAGCAGGGTCTGGAGAGGTGGCATCTCCCAGCCAGCTTACTCCCCTGTCAGAGATCTGAGAACAATAGACTGACTCTAGGCAGGAATGTCACGAGTTTCACTGAAGCTCTGTCTTCATCAGAACCTCTGTGAAACTTCTGTAACCTGGTGCCCGATGATTGAAAGTGCATCTTGGACCCAGACATTGGCCTACTCTGGCTTCTCACGGTGTGGGTGCACACATCATCAGCAGAATCTCCAATGACAGAAATATAGATTCTCAGACCCCTCACAGACTTACCACACCAGAGACTGAGGAATTTGGTTATTTGCAATATATCTTGGTGATTTGCAATACATCT
>PVKC010048282.1:0-11175 GCA_004027635.1 Crocidura indochinensis | reverse complement strand
TTTTGTTTTTCCTTAGACTTACTGACTTTCATGTTACAAATGACCTTTGACCCAATTCAGAGACAGATATGCGGCTTTCTCGATAATTCTATTCATATGTTCTGATTTGAGTGCACTGAGGCTCTATATGATACTTTGCCAGAATGTTCCATTTTTCTGAAGGTCTTCCTGTCAGGATTTGACTCAGCTGCATTCTTTATGTCTCTTGTTCTTTCTACTAATTTGTTCACTAATCTAGAACATATTTGTATTGATCTTTGCGTTTATCCTAAGGCTTAGTTAGTTTCCTGCTTCCAGTGACCTTTTACCTAATTTAGAGACTAAAATTCATTTTACTCCATAATTCTACTCATATGTTCTGATTTGAGTGCACTGAGGTTCTATATGATCCTTTGCCAGAATGTTCCATTTTTCTGAACGTCTTCCTCTCAGGATTTGACCCAGCTGCATTCTTTATGTCTCTTGTTCTTTCTTCTAATTCGTTCACTACTCCTGAACAAATGTGTCGTAATCTTTGTGTTTTTCCTAAGACTTACTGACTTTCATGTCACAAATGACCTTTGACACAACTCAGAAACAGAAATGCGGTTTTCTACATTATTCTACTCATATGTTCTGATTTGAGTGCACTGAGGTTCTATATGATCCTTTGCAAGTATGTTCCATTTTTCTGAATGTCTCCCTCTCAGGATTTGACTCAGCTGCATTCTTTATGTCTCTTTTTCTTTCTTTTAATTTGTTCACTAATCTAGAACAAATATGTAGTGATCTTTGCATTTTACCTAAGACTATGATAGTTTCCTGCTTCCAGTGTCCTTTGACCCAATTTAGAGACGAAAATTCATTTTACTCCATAATTCAACTCATATGTTCTGATTTGAGTGCACTGAGGTTCTATATGATCCTTTGCCAGAATGTTCCATTTTTCTGAAGGTCTTCCTCTCAGGATTTGACTCAGCTGCATTCCTTATGTCTCTTGTTCTTTCTTCTAATTCGTTCACTAATCTTGAACAAATTTGTAGTGATCTCTGTGTTTTTCTTAAGACTTACGTAGTTTATTGCTACAAGTGACCTTTGACCCTATTTAGAGACGAAAATTCATTTTACTACATAATTATACTCATATGTTCTGATTTGAGTGCACTGAGGTTCTGTATGATCCTTTGCCAGAATGTTCCATTTTTCTGAACATCTTCCTCTCAGGATTTGACTCAGTTGCATTCTTTATGTGTCTTGTTCTTTCCTTAAGTTGGTCACTAATCTTGAACATGTAGTGATCTGTGTGTTTTACCTGAGACTTTATTAATTTACTACTAAATTGACCTTTTACCCAATTCAGAGACTAAAATTCATTTTTCTCCATAATTCTACTCATATGTTCTGATTTGAGTGCACTGAGCTTCTATATGCTCCTTTTCAAGAATGTTCCACTTTTCTGAGTTTGTTCATCTCAGGACTCGACTCAGCTGCATTCTTTTGTCTCTTGTTCTTTCTTCTAATTCGTTCACTCAGCTTGATCAATTTTGTAATGATCTATGTGTTTTTCCTAAGAATCACTTACTTTACTTTTAGAAGTGACCTATGACCCAATATAGAGGCAAAAATTCATTTTCCACCATAATGCTACTCCTTCTTCCTGATTTTAGTGCACTGTTTTTCTATATGATAGTTTGCAAGAATGTTCCATTTTTATGAATGTCTTCATCTCAGGGTTCGACTCAGCTACATTCTTTATGTCTCTTGTTCATTAATATAATTCGTTTACTAATCTTGAACAATTTTGTCCTGGTCCTTGTTTTTTTTCCTAAGACTTACTTACTTTACTGTTAGAAGTGACCTTTGACCCAATAAAGAGGCGAAAATTCATTTTCCACCATAATGCTACTCATTCTTTCTGATTTTAGTGCACTATGTTTCTATATGAGAGTTTGCAAGAATGTTTCATTTTTATGAACGTCTTCATCTCAGTATTTGACTCAGCTGCATTCTTTATGTCTCTTGTTCTTTGCTCTAATTCGTTCACTAATCTTGAACAATTTTGTCCTGGTCGGTGTGTTTTACCTAAGACTTACTTACTTTACTGCTACTAGTGACTTTTGACCCATTCAGAGACGAAAATTCATTTTTTTCCATAATTCAACTCATTCTTTCTGATTTTAGTGCACTGAGTTTATATATGATCCTTTGCCAGAATGTTACATTTTTCTGAACGTCTTCATCTCATGATTTGCTGCAGGTGCATTCTTCATGTCTATTGTTCTTTCTCTTAATTTGGTCACTAATCTTGAACAATTATGTAGTGATCTTTGTGTTTTTCCTGAGACTTACTTACTTTACAACTAAAGTGACCTTTGACACAATTCAGAGACGAAAATTCATTTTTCTACATAATTCTACTCATATGTTCTGATCTGAGTACACTAAGCTTCTATATGATCCTTTGCATGAATGTTCCACTTTTCTGAACGTCTTCATCTCAGGATTTGACTCAGGAGCATTCTTTATGTCTTTGTTCTTTCTTCTAAATCGTTCACTAATCTTGAACAATTTTGTCCTGGTCCTTGTGTTTTGCCTAAGACTTACTTACTTTACTGCTACAAGTGACCTTAGACGCAATTCAGAATCGAAAATTCATTTTTTTCCATAATTCTACTCATATGTTCTGATTTGAGTGCACTAAACTTCTATATGATCCTTTGCAAGAATGTTCCACTTTTCTGAACGTCTTCATCTCAGGATTTAACTAAGCTGCATTCTTTAAGTCTCTTGTTCTTTCTTCTAATTCATTAACTAATCTTGAACAATTTTTTAGTGATCTTTGTGTTTTTCCTAAGAATTACTTCCTTTACTGTTACAAGTGACCTTTGACCCAAAAAAGAGGCGAAAAATTCATTTTCCACCATAATGCTACTCATTTGTTCTGATTTGAATGCAGTGAGTTTCTATATGATCCTTTGCAAGAATGTTCCATTTTTATGAATGTCTTCATCTCAGGATTTGACTCAGCTGCATTCTTTTTGTCTCTTGTACTTCTAATTCGTTCACTAATCTTGAACAATTTTGTCCTGGTCCTTGTGTTTTTCCTAAGACTTACTTCCTTTACTGGTACAATTGACCTTTGACCCAATTCAGAGACGAAAATTCATTTTTCTCCATAATTCTACTCATATGTTCTGATTTGAGTGCACTGAGCTTCTATATGATCCTTTGCAAGAATGTTCCACTTTTCTGAATGTCTTCATCTCAGGATTTGACTCAGCTGAATTCTATATGTCTCTTGTTCTCCATAATACTACTCATATATTCTGTTTTGAGTGCACTGAGCTTCTATATGATCCTTTGCCAAAATGTTCTACTTTTCTGAATGTCTTCATGTCAGGATTTGACTCTCCTGCATTCTTTATGTCTCTTGTTCTTTCTTCTAATTCGTTCACTAATCTTGAACAATTATGTAGTAATCTTTGTGTTTTTCCTGAGACTAACTAACTTTACTACTAAAGTGACCTTTGACCGAATTCAGAGACGAAAATCATTTTTCTCCATAATTCAACTCATTCATTCTGATTTTAGTGCACTGAGTTTCTATATGATCCTTTGCGAGAATGTTCCATTTTTATGAATGTCTTCATCTCAGGTTTTGACTCAGCAGTGTTATTTATCTCTCTTGTTCATCTAATTCGTTCACTAATTTGAGCAATTTTGTCCTGATCTTTGTGTTTTTCCTGAGAATTAATTTCTTTACTGCTACAAGTGACCTTTGACACAATTCAGAGTGGAAAATTCATTTTTTTCCATAATTCTACTCATATGTTCTGATTTGAGTGCACTGAGATTCTATATGATCATTTGCAAGAATATTCCACTTTTCTGAACGTCTTCTTCTAATGATTTGACTCAGGTGCATTCTTTATGTCTTTTGTTCTTTCTTCTAATTCGTTCACTAATCTTGAACAATTTTGTCCTGGTCCTTGTGTTTTTCCTAAGACTTACTTACTTTACTGCTACAAGTGACCTTTGACCCCATTCAGATACAAAAATTCATTGTTCTCCATAATTCTACTCATATGTTCTGATATGAATGCACTGAGCTTCTATATGGTCCTTTGCAAGATTGTTCCTCTTTTCTGAATGTCTTCATCTAAGGATTTGACTCAGGTGCATTCTTCATGTCTCTTGTTCTTTCTCCTAATTCGGTCACTAATCATGAACAATTTTGTAGTGATCTTTGTGTTTTTTTTCTGAGAATTACTTACATTACTGTTACAGGTGACCGTTGACTCAATAAAGAGGCGAAAATGCATTTTCCATCATAATGCTATTCATTCGTTCTGATTTGAGTGCACTGTGTTTCTATATGATAGTTTGCAAGAATGTTCCACCTTTCTGGACGTCTTCATCTCAGGATTTGACTCAGCTGCACTCTTTTTATCTCTTGTTCTTTCTTCTAATTCGTTCACTAATCTAGAACAATTTTGTCCTGGTCCTTGTGTTTTTCCTAAGATTTAATTACTTTACTGCTACAAGTGACCTTTGACCCAATCAAAGACGAAAATTCACTTTTTTTCCATATTTCTACTCATATGTTCTGATTTGAGTGCACTGAGCTTCTATATAATCCTTTGCAAGAATGTTCCACTTTTCTGAACGTCTTCATCTCAGAATTAGACTCAGCTGCATTCTTTATGTCTCTTGTTCTTTCTTCTAATTCGTTCACCTATCTTGAACAATTTTGTAGTGATATTTGTGTTTTTTCTGAGAATTACTTACATTACTGTTACAAGTGACCTTTGACCCAATAAAGAGGCGAAAATGCATTTTCCACCATAATGCTACTCATTCGTTCTGATTTGAGTGCACTGTGTTTCTATATGATATTTGTACGAATGTTCCACTTTTCTGGATGTCTTCATCTCAGGATTTGACTCAGCTGCATTCTTTATGTCTTGTTCTTTCTTCTAATTCGTTAAATAATCTTGAACAATTTTGTAATGATCTATGTGTTTTTCCTAAGAATTACTTACTTTATTGTTACAAGTGACCTTTGACCCAATATAGAAGCAAAAATTCAATTTCCACCATAATGCTACTCATTCTATCTGATTTTAGTGCACTGTGTTTCTATATGATAGTTTGCCAGAATGTTCCATTTATATGAATGTCTTCATCTCAGGATTGGACTCACCTGCATTCTTTATGTCTCTTGTTCTTTATTCTAATTCGTTTACTAATCTTGAACAATTTTGTCCTGGTCCTTGTTTTTTTCCTAAGACTTACTTACATTACAGTTACAAGTGACCTTTGACCAAATAAAGAGGCGAAAATTAATATTTCTCCATAATTCTACTGATATGTTCTGATTTGAGTGCACTGAGCTTCTATATGATCCTTTGCAAGAGTGTTCCACTTTTCAAAATGTCTTCATCTCAGGATTGACTCAGCTGCATTCTTTATGTCTCTTGATCTTTGTTCTAATTCGTTCCCTAATCTGGAACAATTTTGTCCTGGTCCTTGTTTTTTTCCTAAGACTTACTTACTTTACTGCAACAAGTGTCCTTTGACCCAATTTAGAGACGAAAATTCATTTTTCTCCATAATTTTACTCATTTTTCTGATATTAGTGTACTGTGTTTCTATGTGATCCTTTGCAAGAATGTTCCATATTTCTGAACATCTTCATCTCAGGATTTCCTTCAGCTGCATTCTTTATGTCTCTTGTTCTTTCTTCTAATTCGTTCACTAATCTTGAACAATTTTGTTGTGACCTTTGTGTTTTTTATAAGACTTATTTACTTTACTGTTTCAAGTGACCTTTTCCCAATTCAGAGGCTAAAATTCATTTTTCTCCATAATTCTACTCATATGTTCTGATTTGAATGCACTGAGCTTCTATGTGATACTTTGCATGAATGTTCCACTTTTCTGAACGTCTTTTTGTCAGGATTTGACTCAGCTGCATTCTTTATGTCTCCTGTTCTTTCCTCTAATTCGTTCACTAATCTTGAACAATTTTGTCCTGGTCCTTGTTTTTATCCTATGACTTACTTTACTGCTACAAGTGATCTTGGACCCAACTCAGAGAGGAAAATTCATTTTTGTCCATAATTCAACTCATTCTTTCTGATTTATTGCACTGAGTTTCTATATGATCCTTTGGCAGAATGTTAAATTTTTCTGAATGTCTTCATCTCATGATTTGCCTCAGGTGCATTATTCATATCTCTTGTTCTTTCTCTTAATTTGGTCACTAATATTGAACAATTATGTAGTGATCTTTGTGTTTTTCCTGAGGCTTACTTACTTTACTACTAAAGTGACCTTTGACCCAATTCAGAGGCGACATTTCATTTTTCTCCGTAATTCTACTCATATGTCCTGATTTGAATGCACTGACCTTCTATATGATCCTTTGCAAGAATGTTCCACTTTTCTGAGCGTCTTCATCTCAGGATATGACTCACTGCATTCTTTATGTCCCTTTTTCTTTCCTGTAATTCGTTCACTAATCTTGAACTATTTTGACCTGGTCCTTGTTTTTTTCCTAAGACTTACTTATTTTACTGTTACAAGTGACCTTTTACCCTATAAATATGTAAAAATGCATTTTCCATCATAATGGTACTCATTCGTTCTGATATGAGTGCATTGAGTTTCTATATGATCCTTTGCAACAATGTTCCATTTTTCTGAATCTTCATCTCAGGATTTGACTCAGCTGGATTCTTTATGTCTCTTATTCTTTCTTCTAATTCGTTCACTAATCTAGAACAATTTTGTCCTGGTCCTTGTGTTTTGCCTAAGACTTACTTACTTTACTTCTACAAGTGACCTTTGACCCAATTAAGAGACAAAAATTCATTTTTCTCCATAATTGTTCTCAATGTTCTGATTTGAGTGCACTGAGCTTCTACGTGATCATTTGCAAGAATGTTCCACTTTTCTGAATGTCTTCATCTCAGGATTTGACTCAGCTGCATTCTTTTTGTCTCTTGTTCTTTCTTCTAATTCTTCATTAATCTTGAACAATTTTGTAGGGATCTTTATGTTTTTCCTAAGACTTACTTACTTTACTGCTACAAGTGAACTTTTACCCAATTCAGAGATGTCAATTCATTTTTTTTCTCCATAATTCTACTCATATGTTCTAATTTGAGTGCACTGAGCTTCTATATGATCCTTTGCAAGAATGTTCCACTTTTCTGAATGTCTTCATCTCAGGATTTGACTCAGCTGCATTCTTCATGTCTCTTGTTCTTTCTTCTAATTCGTTCACTCATCTTGAACAATTTTGTAGTGATCTTTGTGTTTTTCCTGATAATTATTTACTTTACTGTTATAAGTGACCTTTGACCCAATAAATGGCAAAAATTCATTTTCCACCATAATGCTATTCATTCTTTCTGATTTTAGTGCTCTATGTTTCTATGTCATAGTTTGCATGAATGTTTCATTCTTATTAACGTCTTCATCTCAGGATTTGACTCAGTTACATTCTTTATGTCTCTTGTTCTTTCTTCTAATTCATTCACTAATCTAGAAAAATTTTGTCCTGTTCCTTGTGTTTTTCCTAAGACTTACTTTACTGCTACTAGTGACCTTTGACCCAATTAAGAGACAAACATTTATTTTTCTCCATAATTATACTCATATGTTCTAATTTGAGTGCACTGAATTTGTATATGATCCTTTGCAAGAATGTTCCACTTTTCTGAACATCTTCATCTCAGGATTTGACTCAGCTGCATTCTTTATGTCTCTTGTTCTTTCTTTTAATTCGTTTACTAATCTTGAACAATTTTGTCCTGGCCCTTGTGTTTTTCCTAAGATTTACTTACTTTACTACTAAAGTGACCTTTGACCCAATTAAGAGACGAAAATTCATTTTCTCCATAATTCTACTCATATGTTCTGATTTGAGTGCACTGAGCTTCTATATTATCCTTAGCATGAATGTTCCACTTTTCTGAACGTCTTCTTCTCAGGATATGACTAAGCTGCATTCTTTATGTCTCTTGTTCTTTCCTCTAATTTGTTCACTAATCTTGAACAATTTTGTCCTGGTCCTTGTGTTTTTCCTAAGACTTACTTACTTTAATGTTACAAGTGACCTTAGACCCAATTCAGAGACGAAAATTCATTTTTCCCCATAATTCTACTCATATGTTCTGATTTGAGTGCACTGAGCTTCTATATGATCCTTTGCAATTATGTTCCACTTTTCTGAATGTCTTCATCTCAGGATTTGACTCAGGAGCATTCTTTATGTCTCTTGTTCTTTCTTCTAATTCGTTCAATAATCTTGAACAATTTTGTAATGATCTATGTGTTTTTCCTAAGAATTACTTACTTTACTCTTACAAGTGACCTTTGTCCCAATAAAGAGGCAAAAATGCATTTTCCACCATAATGCTACTCATACTTCTGATTTGAGTGCACTGTTTTTCTATATGATAGTTTGCAAGAATGTTCCAAATTCTGAACATCTTCATCTCAGGATTTGACTCAGCTGCATTTTTTATATCTCTTGGTCTTTCTTCTAATTCGTTAAATAATCTTGAACAATTTTGTAATGATCTATGTGTTTCCTAAGAATTACTTACTTTACTGTTACGTGTGACCTTTTACCCAATATAGAGGCAAAAATTCATTTTCCACCATAATGCTACTCCTTCTTCCTGATTTTAGTGCACTGTTTTTCTATATGATAGTTTGCAAGAATGTTCCATTTTTATGAATGTCTTCATCTCAGGATTCGACTCAGCTGCATTCTTTATGTCTCTTGTTCTTTCTTCTAATTCGTCCACTCATCTTGAACAATTTTGTAGTTATATTTGTGTTTTCTCTGAGAATTACTTACATTACTGTTACAAGTGACCTTTGACCCAATAAAGAGGTGAAAATGCATTTTCCACCATAATGCTACTCATTCATTCTGATTTGAGTGCACTGTGTTTCTTTCTGATACTTTGTTAGAATGTTTCACTTTTCTGGATGTCTTCATCTCAGGAGTTGACTCAGCTGCATTCTTTATATCTCTTGTTCTTTCTTCGAATTCGTTAAATAATCTTGAACAATTTTGTAATGATCTATGTGTTTTTCCTAAGAATTACTTACATTACTCTTACAAGTGACCTTTGACCCAATAAAGAGGCAAAAATTCATTTTCCACCATAATGCTACTCATTCCTTCTGATTTGACGCACTGTGTTTCTATATGTTAGTTTGGAAGAATGTTCCATTTTTATGAACGTCTTCATCTCAGGATTTGACTCACCTGCATTCTTTATGTCTCTTGTTCTTTATTCTAATTCGTTTACTAATCTTGAACAATTTTGTCCTGGTCCTTGTTTTTTTCCTAAGACTTACTTACTTGACTGTTACAAGTGACCTTTGACCAAATAAAGAGGCGAAAATTCATTTTCCACCATAATGCTACTCATTCTTTCTGATTTTAGTGCACTATATTTCTATATGAGAGTTTGCAAGAATGTTTCATTTTTATGAAAGTCTCTTATCTCAGGATTTGACTCAGCTGCATTCTTTAGGTCTCTTGTTCTTTCTTCTAATTTGTTCACTTATCATGATCAAATTTGTCCTGGTCGGTGTGTTTTACCTAAGACTTACTTACTTTACTGTTACAAGTGACCTTTGACCCATTCAGAGACGTAAATTCATTTTTTTTCCACAATTCAACTTATTCTTTCTGATATTAGTGCACTACGTTTCTATATGATCCTTTCTCAGAATGTTACATTTTTCAGAACGTCTTCATCTCATGATTTGCTTAGGTGTATTCTTCATATCTATTGTTCTTTCTCTTAATTTTGTCACTAGTCTTGAACAATTATGTAGTGATCTTTGTGTTTTTCCTGAGACTTACTTACTTTACTAATAAAGGACCTTCGACACAATTCAGAGACGAATATTCATTTTTCTCCATAATTCTACTCATATATTCTGATTTGAGTGCACTGAGCTTCTATATGATCCTTTGCATGAATGTTCCACTTTTCTGAATGTCTTCATCTCAGGATTTGACTCAGGAGCATTCTTTATGTCTCTTGTTCTTTCTTCTAATTCGTTCACTAATCTTGAACAATTTTGTCCTGGTCCTTGTGTTTTGCCTAAGACTTACTTTACTGCTACAAGTGACTTTTGACCCAATTCAGAGATGAAAATTCATTTCTTTCCATAACTCTACTCATATGTTCTGATTTGAGTGCACTGAGCTTCTATACAATCCTTTGCAAGAATATTCCACTTTTCTGAACGTCTTCATCTAATGAGTTGACTCAGGTGCACTCTTTATGTCTTGTTCTTTCTTCTAATTCGTCTACTATTCTTGAACAATTTTTTCCTGGTCCTTGTGTTTTTCCTAAGACTTACTTACTTTACTACTAAAGTGACCTTTGACCCAATTAAGAGACGAAAATTCATTTTTCTCCATAATTCTACTCATATGTTCTGATTTGAGTGCACTGAGCTTCTATATGATCCTTAGCATGAATGTTCCACTTTTCTGAACGTCTTCTTCTTAGGATATGACTCAGCTGCATTCTTTATGTCTCTTGTTCTTTCCTCTAATTTGTTCACTAATCTTGAACAATTTTGTCCTGGTCCTTGTGTTTTTCCTAAGACTTACTTACTTTAATGTTACAAGTGACCTTTGACCCAATTCAGAGACGAAAATTCAATTTTCTCCATATTTCTACTCATATGTTCTGATATGAGTGCACTGAGCTTCTATATGATCCTTTGCAAGAATGTTCTACTTTTCTGAACGTCTTCATCTCAGGATTTGACTACCAGCATTCTTTATGTCTCTTGTTCTTTCTTTTAATTCGTTAACTGATCTTGAGCAACTTTGTAATGATCTATGTGTTTTTCCTCAGAATTACTTACTTTACTATTACAAGTGACCTTTGTCCCAATAAAGAGGTGAAAATGCATATTCCACCATAATGCTACTCATTCGTTCTTATTTGAGTGCACTGTGTTTCTATATGATAGTTTGCAAGAATGTTCCACTTTTCTGGACGTCTTCATCTCAGGATTTGCCTCAGCTGCATTCTTTATGTCTCTTGTTCTTTCTTCTAATTCATTCACTAATCTTGAACAATTTTGTCCTGGTCCTTGTTTTTTCCTAAGACTTACTTACCTTACTATTAAAGTAACCTT
>PVKC010048281.1:0-10922 GCA_004027635.1 Crocidura indochinensis | reverse complement strand
TGGTAGGAAGCAGGTGGAACTTAGCTCTGTATAGAATTTAGCTCTGTAAGACAGATGATCATCAGGTAGGCTTTTCGGGTTTTCTAGTGTATAAAAACTCCACTGTGGAATTGGCTTTCATTGGTTCCAACTGAGTTTACATCTGCCATCAATCTAGAAGTAGCAGTTCCACTGAATGCCAGTTTTTTCTCAGATGAAACCAAATAAAACAGACAAAAGATGTTGCTAGATACAGGTAAGGCACAAAGGTCAATTTTAAGGGCAGCAAGTAGTTTCTAAGTCCACCTATTGGGCTGTTTTTCTTCCAGCTCCAGTTGGTGTTTACTAGGCAGTTAACTTAATGCTTCACCCAACCAAACTGGTTTGATGTAATTCTTTCATCTGAACCTTTGTTTCCTAGGAGATAGATTATAGCTTTACAAGAGTGAGAAGTACCCATATTACTCTACTGACCTCTCAAATTTTGGTTTAGAATTTAGTTCTGTAGTGTAACTAACAATTCTCAACCCCAGATACATATTAGAACCCTATTTCTGACTTAAAAACAAACTTATATCCCTATTCCACTTTAGATCAATTTAAATTTCTATGGATAAAGTTCAGGTTTTCTTGGGGGAGGCGATTCTAAGTACTATATGAGCCCCCCCCCCCCTTGGTCTGAAACTCTCAGGGACTAGAATATTATCTGAAAGAATCTTCTAGAATCATGGAAATTGCTACAGATTCAATGTAAATGCTCCCAGCCCCACAAAATTCACTAAAATCCTAACCCCTGATGTGGTGACATTTAGAGAAGTCTTTGGGAAATGATTTGGTAATGAGCAAGGAGCCCTTCCTGAGTAGAATTAATGGTGCCCTTTTTGATGAGACTCCAGGAAATTCTTTGACCCTTTCTACCACATGAGATCTATGAACCAGGAAGTAGGCCCTTACCCAACACAAAATTGGTCATTGCTGTGACCTTGACCTCTCAAACTGTGAGAAATATGGTGTTTTGTTTTGTTTTGTTTTGCAGGGGATCTTTAGGGTTTTGTTTTAAAGTCATACCTGGCTGGGCTAAGGGCTTGGTTGGTTTTGTGTTCAATAATTCCCCCTGGTGAGGCCTGGAGGACCATAATATAGTGCTAAGGATCAAATCTGGGTTGGCTGTACATAAGGCAAGCACTCAACCTGCTATCTCTCTAGCCCCAAGAAAGAGGTTTATGTAGTTTTGTTATAGCAACATCAATGAATTAAGGTGTAAATATTCTATAATTCTGTAGTCTAATATAGTACAGTCAAGTCAGATGTGGCTTCTTAATATATAATTTAATTTATATTTAAATCTATATGGCAACATGTGACTAGTGGGTATTATATTGGATAGCCTACTTGCAGATGTTTGGGGCCATCCTAAATGATGTGAATCTATTAAAATATAGAAAAAGAACAATTTTAAAAAAAAAGAAAAAGAACAATTTTTAACAAAAATTTTGAATTAACTTTTCTATTTAATGAGGTAATATTGGTTTGCTGAGTGTACATATATGTTTCAGGAGTACATTATTGTACCACATATGCTATCAGAATCCCATTAACCCTCACCTACAACCCAGATCACCTTTTCAGACTACTCCAAAAGAAGAGCCCTCCCTTGATAGCTCTCTTGGTACAATGACTCTTGGATCCTTCATCACACCTGCCTAAACTTGCTACTTTGGAGGCCTCTAGTGGTATTATGGTTAGACTACTCAAAACTTATAGGAATACTAAGACATTGAAATTATTATTATTTATTATAATTTTGGTTTGGGGGCCCACACTTTGTTGGTACTCAGAGCTTACACTTGGCTCAGTGCTCAGGGATCAATCCTGGCAGGATTTGGCATACTGTACGTGTTGCTAGAGATCGAACCTATGTAAGCTGCATGTAAGCACAGTGTTCTACTATCACTCTGGACTCTGAACTTGTTCTTTTTGACTTACTGATGAGAGGTTTTTTTTTTTTTTTTAATGTAACACATTCCTGAAAAATGAGAAAAAGGCCTTCAAATGAAAATGTCATAACTATCAATGCTCTGAAGTAATTAAAGCTCGTAGAAGGTCTTCGCTCTTTGGCACATCATGGTGTTTTTCAACTGCAGGTTGTGACCTTTGTCTTAGAGCATGGAGAGTTTCCAATAGACCAGGGCAGCGGCCTAAGTTTCAAAGCTAAATATAGGTCACTGGCATGCCAGCTTCTCCTTTTCAGTCTCATTGAAACCATGTCCTACTAATGAATGTGGGGCATTAGTGATTGTTGGGATAATATCTTGAGAAAACCCAGCAAACGCCACAGACACAAGTTTTTTTCAGATGTTACTTGCTACTGAACAAAACTTTTATTTTGATGCCTTTGAAAAGTAATTTGTACATGTTAAATTTCTATTTAAAAACATTTAAAATTACACAGATAAGAATTTTTGACAACTAAACTTAGAGGTGACATTAGTGCTGAGGCATAAATGGAGTCCTCCCTCAAAATTTTGTTCAACTCTGGTCCCGTTTCTAAAAGGATATCCTGACCTCCCTACTTAATATTGCAAAATATGTGCCAGAGATTAAATGTCATCCTTTAAAATGTGACATACTTTAAAGTCAAAATATTCACATGGCAGCTACCATCTGATTCTTGAGTAATTTCTCAAGGGCTGTTCTGAACCATGGTATCAGACACGGTAGCAATGGTCTCAGCTAGAACACAACTTCCCCAGACCAACTTAACTAGGAAACTTTAGGGGGTTGATTCCAACAGTTAGTGTTTCAGGTAATTCTAGTTTCCCACTAAGTTTGAGCTCCACTGATAGAGTAATTCCAATCCCTTTGGTGTCCCAGGATTAGAGAGATAGAGCAAGGATGAAGGTACCTGCCTTGCATGCAGTAGACCTGGTTCCATCACCAGCACCTTAGCTCTGGTCCCTCAGCACCACCAGCACCAGAAGGGGCATCCCAGAGCAGAGAGCAGGAAATAAGTCCCTGCATCAAAGGTTGTGCTCAACTCCAGCCCTCCACCTCCACCAAAAATGTCTCTTATAGAGAAACTTTTATATATATCCCAAAGTTGATAAAGATGGAAACATTTGTATATAAAATTGATCTTATAAATTGTGAAATGAAAGCTAGTAGTCCATTTGGGTCTAGTTATGAATCGAGAATTCATTTCAACAAAGCCTCGCCTTTCGCTTTATTTTCTTAAAAAATTTAATTTCTAAAATATTTCATGAGTTATGTCTGAGATGAGATGTAGTGCACATGAATTCTCAGCAAATTCAACATAGGGAAATACTGATATAACATAACATAAATGAGCATGATTTCCAACTAACGTGGCCTATAAGGTGTGAGAAGAAGTGAACTATTGAGATATACTTTCTTCCTTCATAATGATGCATAAGAGAAATTCTCCCTCATGGAAACTGCAGTTTCTTGCAAGTTCAAATTATGTCACTTGGCTTTTACCAGAGATGGAAATTGGTAACTTTTTCATTAATTAGAAGGAAATTGAGGATGAAAAAAAATTCAGCATTTGTTTTACAGCAGCCATTCTAGGAGGAAACACGTATTGCAAGCAGTGAAGGATGACATCACTTAGCTCTTTCCTCTAGAATTACACCAGCTATGAATAGTGTCTGTGAGTAACTATGCTTTATCTTCATTTATTTTGTTCATCCTTTAACAAGATGTGTCCTAAGATACCAAAAATGCCTAAGAGAGCTTGTAAAGGTTTGAGACTTTGTGGAAACAATAGGTAATTAAGACGTTTCAACAATGGTGAACAATTACCACCCCAACATCCAAAGACTCAGCCCAACACACCATCATCACTACCTCTCAGCCTTCTAGCATGCTGTCTTCTGACTCTGGTAAACAAAATTACATATATATATATATATATATATATATATATACATATATATATATACACACATATATATAATGTCCACTTTATATGGGCAATTTATTAATCATATCAGTCCTGATTTTATTGTATATCAGTGATATTTCAACTTGTGAGTTATTTAGTATGATTTGGTAGGTTATTCCTTGTCTATTTATCAATGCTTTGGAGGCTCATCTGGTGCCTATCAGGGGCTACTCCTGGCTCTTCTGGGGGGCTAAGGGAGGGTGCTCCAAGAAGTGCTCAGGTGGTCATAGGGTGCTAGGGATCAGATCCAGGTTTACTGCACCCAGATTTACTGCATATAAAACATATGCTTAGTCCTTTGAGCTCTCTCTCCAGCCTCAGGTAGGTTACTATTTAAGCCTGAGAATAATAAACAAATGTTCCCTACAAATTAATGGTAAGTCTTTGCTTTATGTCATTTGACTTAAGAAATGTTTCCTACTAATGCTTTCAAATAGCAGGGAAAGCTGTATCAGGACATGATGCCTTAAACTGCAGCAGCCATCTTATAATGACCAGGAAAGATATCGCTGACATTATGACAATGTAAAAGAATGGAATCTACCAAGGAACTTCATAATGTTACCAAGTCTAGACCCAGCTTGTCTCATGAGTCCTAATTTAGTTAAAATAATACATGCCCTTTTTTTTTTAATACCACCATCAGCAAACACTAAGTGAGATAATTCATCTACTAGCATGGAATAACTGACTCTAAAAAAAAAAAAAACAATCTGATGGCTTTATTCTTGAGATTACCTTAAAACCATGCATTGGGAATCTTTTCCAATTCATCTACCTATAACAGCAGCTTTAATTTCTTATTCCATAGCTGATATGTCTTAACTAATCAAACATTACATATAGTTTTCTACTATCTTCATAAATTAAACTATATTTTAAAGGTCTGCTATATATATCATTACATTATTACAGATTTCAAATAGTAATATATATTTAAATTCTAATAGAAATTTTTAACACTGTAATTATACTTCCTTGTTTCATGTACTTCATAACAATGTGAGCTAAATGTTCAAATGAGATTGAACCATGTTTTATTTTACTTATTAATTTTAAAATAAATATGTAGCCAGTTCCGGTTCATTTATTCATCTGCAGTGCCAAGGATCAAACCCAGGGGTCACATAAAAGCAAGCCAAGTTCTTTACCACTGAGCTAGATCTCTGGCACTTTATACACATTTATAAAAAGTTTTCAGCAAATGAATCTTTCAAGGGCACACCCAAAATTCCTACCACCAGAGTGCTTCTTTCTCTCTTTTCAAGCAGCTATGTCAATGTTTTATTTCTTGCAGTGAAATAAAAATCTGTTTTATATAATCTGCTATTTGTGAAGCATCTATTTGGGATCTATCTAAAAGATGGGTGCTATTTTGCTTTAATTGGTGTGGAAACAATGGTTCTTTGATAAAAGGCCACTTGTTAAATCCTACATAATCATATTTAAATAAGAGAACAAATACAGAAATCTTTCTAGTTTCCCTTTCAAAAGAGAACCTCCCACATCTTAGTTCTTAGATTTTAAATATCTTTAGAAGTTTGGACTTCATTGTACTTCTAATTCCTCAGTTTCTTTTCTTAATAATGTATCTCAGCATCTATAAGCATTTAGAAAGAAAATCTAGGACAAATCTCAAATTTTGTTGAACATATTGAAAAAGAATGCACTTATTTCTCCCATAAAGAAATAATTATTTTTACTTTATTTTCATTCTAGATACCCCACGTAAAAATATTCTTAAAAAGATATAAGCAAAGTTATAATACAAGTACCCATATTGTATAAAACTTTTCCCTTCTTTTCCTTCAAAAAATCATATTAAAGATAAGTAATCTAAGAAGACTATGAAAAGTAATGATATATCCAAGAAACAGCAGAGGTAAACAACTAGGCACAAGAAAAATATCTTATTTCAAATTGTATTGATCTTGATTTGGGGGAGGGAACAAGATCTGAGGTATTTTTTCTTCTAAAAAACTTTAAGGAATATTAGATTAGTCCTTGACAATATTTTCAGCATTTTTTATGTCATCTTAATATATATATATATATTTTTGGTTTTTGGGTCACACCCGGCAGTGCTCAGGGGTTACTCCTGGCTCCATGCTCAGAAATTGCTCCTGGCAGGCACGGGGGACCATATGGGGCACCGGGATTCAAACTGATGACCTTTTGCATGAAAGGCAAATGCCTTACCTCCATGCTATCTCCCAGGCCCCATCATCTTAATATATTTTAAAATATTTTCCCTTTGTCATCTTACCTTTTGTAACAGTTGGTTAACTTGAAATATTCTCAACTTTAACAATACTGAACATAAATGAACAATTTAGAAAATTATATTGGTTTATTATATTAAGTAAATAAAAATGTTCGGTTTATTTGTTATTGACCAGATTCTATAATTTCAAGTTTATTTCTCTGAGGTTTATTGTATAGAATTTGATCAATTCTCTGTAAGTACATGAAGCACAGATTCTGCATGTACTGGTATCATTTATTTCTTCTCTCTGCAACCTGTTTTCTTTTTTTATTTGAACACCATTACACTACTCATTGACCCCTCCCCTCCCCTCCCTTCATCAGAGGAATGGGCAGGATGAAAAAATAAATATGATATTTTAATATAGATAGTTTTGCTCTCTGCTGCTGTCTCTGACAAAATATTATGGAAGAAAGAAATAAGTAATTGTTGACTAATGTGACATTTCAAGGCTTTAAAACCTAGATTTTTATTGTTCTTGATCTTATAACTATTTCTATTAAAAACTGGGTTATCTAAAGACAGTATACTATAGAGTGATTATTTTATATGAAAATCATTATATAATTTAATCCAGAAGCTTACCAAATTCACAAGGTAAATATCCACCCAAAATGCTCTGTTAAAATAAGAATGAATGTCCAAAGACTCAAGAGCTATAATGAAGCACAAGGAGGATTTAAAAATGGAGAATAGTATAAAATAAGGAGACGTTTGCCTTGTAAATTTAAACCTCACTTACAAAGTGGTGTAAGACTCACACCTAGAAGAAAATTCTGAATCTAAATATTTATGGATGATTTTTAAAAAGTAAAGAGTCAACTATTATGGTTACTTCATAATCAATGATGTAATAGTCAATGATGTTGGAGAACAAAGAGCGTTGCATAGCTACATATAGATTTCATAGCAGCAGTTTGTTTTTTTTAACGGGAGCTATATTAAATAAACATATATTTTTTAGTTTTTACAAATGAAAATAAAAAATACCACCAACTGAATGCTTAAAATATTTTAGCATGAAACATTTTGGGAGATAGATTTTATTTGATATATCAACTTTAGAGAACTAAGCTCTCCACTACAACCAGAGGGTTAGAATAATATATTTACAACTGCAGCATTTTCTTTTATAAATATTATCTATTGTCAAAACTAGCTTTGAGGAGGGCATTTAACTTTACAGAAATGTGACAGTGAACATTTTCAAATATTTTTTACAGGCTAGTCTAAAAATCTAGGCAAAACACACAATTATTCTTGAAGTTCTAGGAAAGGTTCCTCTACAGACCCTGTAGAAACACAAAAATCAAAAATATGATTCCTGATCAAGTTTATACTCTCTTCACTTCAAAAATTCTAATTTTTTTCACCAATGACCTGGACATTTACATATTTCGAATTGAATAGTGAAAAAGACCTAATTATAACTCCTAAAATGTTCACTCAAGAAAGAGGTAATCTATTCAATTGTATGAAAAGGTGGTCTGCCTAAGAGACTAATCAAGTTTTTCATTTTATTTGGCAAAATAATGTTTTATGGTGAAGCTCATTCCTTCCACTTGCTTTTTGAATGAAGAATATATCACCTCCACAAACACCTAAAATATTCAGAGAGCAGTAAAATCTTAAGTCATATTGTAATAATTTTTGTTCTTGGGAGGCTTTGGGCCTAAATCCCATATTCTCTAATCAGATAGTCCCCAATCAGAACAGAGGCAGAAAATATTCATTCTACATTTAGATACATGACTATCCAATTTTTTTTTTGACTATCCAATTTTTAAAAGTTAAAACAGTTGTATTCATTTCTTCGAAAATAATTTTCCTCCAAAATATTTATTTTAATGCAAGGGCATACATAAACTCACTGTACATATCACTTCAAAATAAAACAATTATGATGGTATGTAAAACTACTAGAAATTTCCCAGGGGAAACTTGTAATAGTTATTTAAGTAATTCTTAGGTTCAAAATGAAATTCAACTTTTACAATGTTCAGTGAACACATACGTTTTGTTACATTGAAGCCACTAACAGGTACGAGAAGCAACATATGAGGAGAATGAAAAATGTGACTGAGAAAAGAGAGGTTAAACGAAGAGCTTATTATTGAAGAATTCTGATCTGGAGATAATCAGATCAGATAAAACACAACTGCAAACTGCATACTTGTCCCTGATGTTCCCTGGACTGCTTGTGACGGCATGTCTGCTCTCACCCTTAGTTCATGGTTCATCAAAAACATGTTAATAATACAACTGAATTATTTTTTGAACAAAATTGAACTTTCTTGAAGAAAATAAATAAGATAATAGATCAAGTCTTGCCCCACCTCATTTATTCCTCCTTTTTTCTTTTAGTGAAACTGACATAAATTGTTGAAGAGCACCACAGCGCCACCAACACAGATCAATGCAAAACAAAAAAGATTTCCCACCGTGTGCAAAAAAAGAAAAAAAATTAGAAAAATGCCCAAAATTACAAAATGTCTCCCAAATGTACCTTTTTAGAGAAAACCAAGATAGATTTGCAAGGATTATCTAATGAAGAGCTCCAAAGAATTCATATCATGGGATACAAGTTTAGATCTGATCAACAAATAAAGATCCACTATTTAGCAACAGCCATAACTTAATATAAGGCCGGTTATGTCAATTTCCACCTTCATTACACCAAGGGCAGCTTTTCTGTAGTTTGTATTTAAGTAATCTATCAAGAAAAAACCCACAATAAGCCTATATAAAAACACACATAGATACAAAAAACAAACTACATCCATAGTTTGCCTGCTGGTAATTTAGTCCTGAACAAATTAGGTAATGCATAAATTTTATAAAGAGGAAATGCACATATTTGGCATTACCCACATTTGCAGGCACAAAACAAGTCCATCTTGAAATAGCTGAGTTCCCCTGTAGTTCACAAGCAATTAAAGTATAATTTATATTACTAATATTTAGCTTTAATGGGGGGGGGCTATTTTTTTTGTTTCTTTGGGTAAAAATTAAGCAGTCAAGATTAAGAAGAACGTGTACAGATCAAAGCTAAAGAAAACACACACACATAACACACACATACACACAAAGATTGGTATGGTTAGAAGAAACACAATGAAAATCCTTTTTTATCTGGTGGCTCTTTCAAAGATTCAATGACATAAATGTTTAAAAGGAGCCAACTTACCATTGGTGTAGGCACAGCAGAAGCCAGTTCTTGAAAAATGATTGTAACAATATAGGCTGGTGACTTGTGTCCCTAGGAACAACAGCCTCCAGGCAGCATATGGCTCTTCAAACATCTTGGAAATATTTGGGAAATAAAAAGTCATACTTTCTTCCATGACCGGTGGCTGAATGGGGTGGCTTCCTACAGGATCTGTGGGCGTTTGGGGGGCAAAATCGGAGAAATATCCACGGAAGATTAAAAGCAGAGGAGCTAAGCCGCAGCCAGAAGACTCTGGGGTTAACAACTTTGCGATGGCAAGCAGGCGTCCTCTGATTGGCTAGGAGGGCAGTGTCCCTACGGTCTGCACTATCCCCCGCTGCCCCCGCCTCCTGCAGCTTGGAAAAAAATGCAGTGTGTGTGCCATTTTACACGGGGCTTTTAAAAGCACAGCCATCCAAATGACAAAAGTCTAGGCTCGCTGTTAAGTGACACTGCAAAACAATAGCACCCACCCCGGCCTGCTAGCGCAGGAAAAGGCCCTTTGCAGGTCTTCGAGAGCACTCTGGTTTCTTGCATGGGGATGGTGGTGGTGGGGGCAAACGTTTTGGGGACTCGAGGGAGAACCCCAGCAAAGTGGGGTTTGCTTCTCAAACGCCCGATTATAATAATCTGGAGAGAAATCCGGTCATCAGAAAACAATTTCCGCCAAAGCATTTTTAATTTGACATCATCATTCAGGTACCCGGAGAAAAGCCTGATGTCCTAGCACAAAAATTTTGTGACTCCTTTAGCTCGGAGTGCTTTAATTACTTGAAGAAGAAGAAGAAGAAAAAGAAAAGAAAAAATAACACACACACACCCCGAATTTCTTAGCCATTAACTATCCTCTCTGCAAACACATAAAAATAAAATGATTGTTTGAGTGGTTTGATTATAAGCAATAGGCATACTTTTGTAAAAAAAATTAAAAAAGATTTTGTTTCAAAAATCTTTACTGGCAGACAGAAATCTACCACTCTGCCTTACAAACAAAATGGCTGGTTCTGAGTTTTTTTGGATCCTCCCACTGTGCCTCCTCCTGGCCTCCAGGAAGTGATAAAAATCCAAATGAAATACAGTACGAAAAGTACAATGTCCAGTATGAAGACGCCCGAAACCTTAGGAAAGGGGGGACTTAAAAGGTACTGCTTTTATTAGAATTTGAAAAAAATAAAATGTTTTTAAAAGAACATCAATCACTAGAGATTTACTTGACTGTAATTTGAACTTCCTGCTTTACATATTTATAAGGTCTTTCACCTATCTTGGCAGGTTTTCAAATTAAGTGGGCTGGGAAATTTGATGCTCTGTTGCTAGTTGTGAACTGAGTCAGGTATTTGGAGGTTGCAAGTGGGTTTTTTAAATTAAAAAGAACTAAAAAAAATTTTTTTTAAATGAAATGTTAAAAGATCGCTACCCTATGATTAATTGCAAATATAAAGTCACACAAGTCACCAAGTTTCCAAATGAATCAATATAATTAGGGTGGGGGGCTACATTTCTGT